>NJDD01000659.1:210207-269871 GCA_002245505.1 Calephelis nemesis | reverse complement strand
TTTCTATTTCGCTGATGTCGGGGTAAACTTTCGAAATTAAGTCCTCAATGTTACTCACTCTTTCTCCTAAATCACGATCAATTTCAATTCTATTTTCAAAATGAGGTATTTTCCCGTCTCCTATTAAAAGTAACTTTGAAGGAAAAATTATATTACCTCCACCCAAATGTGCTCTCATATTTGTAGTTAATTTTAGGATGTTTACAAACTTCCATAATGGGGAACTTTTAAGGCAAGACTTTCTGCTCTAGTTCCTCTTACTATTACTGGTAAAGATTGTCGAAAGTCCCCAGCAAACATGACAGTAATCCCACCTATGATTTTATCACAGCTTCTAATATCTCTAAGAGTCCTATCTAGAGCCTCTACATGAGCTCTATGGATCATGGTACATTCGTCCCAGATTATTAAACTGACATCTTGTAAAACTTTTCCCAAAGGGCCATTTTTACGTATAGAGCACACGCTATCTTTTTGTAAAGAAACAGTTAGGGGCAGTTTAAAAGTGGAATGAGCTGTGCGTCCACCTGCTAATAAAGTTGCAGCGATACCTGACGACGCTACTGCCAAAGCTAGCATTCCCTGAGACCTTACTTTTGCTAATATAAGATTAGTAATAAAGGTCTTGCCGGTTCCACCGGGAGCATCCAAAAAAAATACTTTTCCTTCACTAAGACGAACACTTTGCATAACACAATGATACGCGGTCACCTGGTCATTAACTAATTTTGGTTCATTTTGAGTAATATAATCATTCAATTCATTTAGATCATATGGTTTTCGCAATGCTACTTCTAACGGATCCAGATGATTAAGTGAATTAATCCTTTTTGATACAGGAAGCCCAAAATCAGTTAGTGATTTATCGCAAATCTCATCAATTTTATCTTCAATCATGATTAGTCCATCATTGTATATATCATCATTATATGCTAATGTCATATCTTGATTCTCATTACGCATTCTGTTTAGTATATCTTCACATAAAGCATTACGAAATTTATTCCATAATGCTAAAGGGTCAGATGGTTGGCAAAATATAAGGATGATGGTAAATAATTCTCTTAATTTTGTGGCTGGCTCGGACATTACAGCATCTGACATTGTATTCTGCCAATGTTCATCTCCCTCCAGTAAACCTAATTCATTGCAAGCGCCTTGATAAGTTTGGCAAATAACACCATTCACGGTCCTTAGATGTTCAAATGACATTGGACCGCGAACATGTTGCAGTAACATTCTTAAATAAAAACATTCAGTTTGAGTTGGATGAATGTTGTAGACACGGCCTAAAGTTGTGTCTTTTTTTACACCGGGATATCCTTCAACATCTTTTTTAGGGTTTTAGCAAAATCGTCCCTCTTGCAAAGGTCAAAGAACGCTGTAAGTGTCGTTGATGAAGGATTATTAACACGATCTTGAAGGTTTGCATTATTATCAAAATAAACTCTTTGTCCATTTTCCAAATGAACTGCTAAATGAACTACTGCCGGAAAACGTCCATGAATAGGAAATTGGAAAATTCTCCAGATCGCTTCCGAAGAACTTATATAGCGACCATTTAGATATGTTTCTACTTCATTGTTACGAGGGTCAAACTGAAAGTTGTTAGAAAATCAAAAACTAAGCATTCTAGCAAGTTATTAGTTTTATTATAACTTTTTAAAATAGCGTCCATTTACATCAATACATCGCTGCATTCGATGGAACCATTGAGAAAAGCACCTTGCCCACTCGGCCTTAGGGTCTCTTCGACGGCGTTTTGAAACGCAGCCATTTCTTCTTCGGCGTCCTAAAACTAATTGTTACATGCTCAGTGCTAAACTTCAATTCTGCGTTTGCTTTGATAATAGTGTTTCTAAATTAAATAATAAATTCTCGTATATAAACAAAATAACTTAAATTTAAGCAGTCCAGGCAATTCTAGTGTCGTGTGGAATCTAAAAAAAAGACAAACAAAACGTTTCATGTAATAGGTGTGGAAAAGGATATAAAACCAGTGGTAATTCGACAAATTTAGCTGCACATCTAAAAAAAGTATCACCATGCATTTTTACTACTTAAAAATACAAACGCAAGGTCAAGTGAAATGAACAATATTTCACCAAGTTCTTTACAACTTAAACGAAATACAATAAGAACGAGTTCACTCGTTCCGTCTGCCAGTTTAAATGTTATTAGTGAACCAACAGGGACAGAAAATGATGGAATTGTCTGAATCTGCGATTTACGATGATACTGATGTATCTGCTGTAAATCTTGCAGTACCCAATAACAGACGTCGGCTTACAGGCGAGGACTTAACTCAAAGAGTTTTCTAATGCCTGTATCAGATAAATACTGGCTGGAATAATAAATAATATACTTTAATTGTTGTTTTTGATTTATTAAAATTTGTCTATTGGATTAGTATTTATCTAGTAATGTACCTAAGATGACTGAAGTAGATTAGATATTTTATTTTCCATATCGTCCCGATATATCGATATTTTTAAGTAAAAATATCGATGTCGATATTGATATTTTAAAATATATCGATATCGATATATATCGATACTTTATTTCATTTCCGGCATCCCTAAGCTGAGCGGTGAGCCGCGCGGCATGGTACCTCGTAGAGCTACACCCCCCGCTCCCTCCGCGTCGCTCGCAAGCAACGACGCCTCTCCTATGTTTTGCACTTCATGCGGCGCGCGGGTGAACTTTATATCGGTGTTATTTTAAAATTGTAATATCTTCTAAGATATTCATTGAAATTAAGTGATGTCAAAGACAATTTTGTTCACAGTTAGATAATCTTAATCAACAACACATTTATTTAGATAAAGATTTGTATTATTACGTTGATACAATAATGCATTAATTTTGACCAAATTTTATTACCATAAAAACGGTTCTAGTGTGTTAATCTTAAAAGATAGATATATACTGTCGTGGACATTTTTTGGATCATTTCAAGAGGAATAATTCTTTCATACATATATTTTTGGTATCTTGAATCGTTTTCGCAACGCATGCAACGAAAGCCCTCAAGAATGAATAATTTACCCCGTTTTTTCCCACATTTTCCATTATTTCTTCGCTCCTAATAGTTGCAGCGTGATGTTATATAGCCTAAAGCCTTCGTCGATAAATGGTCTATCCAACACAAAAAAAAAATTCAATTCGAACCAGTAGTTCCTGAGATTAGCGCGTTCAAACAAACAAACTCTTCAGCTTTATATTATTAGTATAGATGTATTGCACAATAAAGAGTTATTGTATTGTACGTCCATGCTCAGTTTAAAAAGGTCGGAGTAGTTGCTTATGTTTGCCCATCAGACAAAACTTTTTTTTCCGTTAGGAGTAATAATTGTTGTTTTATGCTTATTTCATCTGTGCTCTAAATGAATTTGGCATGCAGCATTTTGACAATTGACATTTTGTTTCTACTGATGTGCAATGAGCAATCAGCAATTACGTAGTATCTGTGCGTAGTATCTCTAAGTAGTCTGTGTCAGCAATGTGCAGTTCTGTCTGTAGATAAAAAGTATACCTAGAATCTGTGCTTAGAGTTTTAGTTTTACGATGCCTGGACCCTATAAACGGAAAAAATATCATCACGGTGATACTCATTTAAAAAAGGGTTGGCGTTTAAGAAATCGTAAAAAGGATCTTGATGAAATTGACGTGGACTTGAAAGAAGGTACCTATTTAGTATTTACAGTTTTAATAAACATTCAGGCATGGAAATATTGTAAGGTTAAATTGTAACATCAAAATATTTGTTTTCATTTTTTAGATAATGCAGAGAAGTTATTGAACCAAGGAGTAGATTTGGATCTTCCAGGCGCTGCTCAGCATTATTGCTTACATTGTGCGCGATATTTCATTGACGATAAGGCACTCTCTGATCATTTCAAAACTAAAGTACATAAAAGAAGATTAAAAGCATTGGAATTGGAACCATACTCTATTGAAGAATCGGAAAGGGCAGCAGGTCACGGAAGTTTTAAATTACCTACTAAACGTAAAATAGAAACTCAAAACGCTAAAGACATTTCTATTGATGAAAGTGCAGAGTCAATAGTTCCATCAAAAAAGAGTAAAAATGGTACTTCATAGAATATTGCAAAACATTTCTAAAGTAAAGTTTATGATACCTAGAGTAAGATTTTCATCTCTGTTTGCAAATGGTCCAAAAGCTACTGAAAATTTTCTATATATTACACCACATGTAGAAATTTCAGACATGACTAATAATCAAAATTTGCAAAAAGAATTGCAAATAAGACAAAGTAATTATGATTTGAAAAAATTAGAAAATCTTTGGTCTATCTATGAGGACTTAAAAATGAGAATGCTACAATTAAATTATAAAAAGGATTGTGTATCAAAAGAATTAATGAACAAAATCCAGGATAATAGTAACGAAGTTGAAAAAATTAAGATTGAATTAAATCTTATTAAAGAAAACATAAAAAAGTTAAAAGTACCACTGTGGTCTGCTGAGGAGGCTGCCATACTCCAAGCATTAAGATTACCAAATAGACTACACAACCTCACTCCAGAGAAATCCAATGTAATACATGAGTTCAAAACACTACCATCGTCATCTAAATATCACCTGGATATTGCCAAAAAATTAGATATCATTCACTATAATAAAAATGATAACTATTATTTAAAACATGATGCAGCTATATTTGAACTTGGTGCCCAATTTTATTTTAGTAATTTGTTGAAAGAAAATAAATTTGTACAATTTGCAAATCCAGATTTTACCAAGAGTCTCATAGTGGAAGGTTGTGGATATAATCATACAGACCCCAAATCAACTTACATATTACATCACAATGAAGACAGTAAAGTCTGTATAAATAATCGCTTGCACTTAACAGGGGCGGCTTCCTTATTTGCCTTTTTTGCTTATCACGCAAAAAATGTAATATATTCTAAAACTTTACCACTAAAATATTTTTCAATGGGAAGAAAATATGTACCTATACAGAAAGAAGGAAACAATTTATTTGATGTCAATCAAATGACAGCAGTGGAAACATTCCTTGTTGCTAGGAATATTACTGAAAGTGATGATTTGCTAAACGAAATTACAAGCATAATTAAAAATTATTATGAAGATATAGGATATCACTTTCGGTTAAGCTATGTTTCTGCAAGCAAGCTACATATGTGGGAATCTTTAAGAATAGCAATAGAAATGTATTCTAGCTCACTAAAAGATTACATAGAAGTGGGTAATATATCTGTAAGTGAAGATTTTATTTGTAAAAGATTAATGTTTACTTACACTGAAGGCAAGGAAAGTAAATTTCCATTTATTATATCTGGCACATTACTCAATGTTCCTAAATTTTTGGCTTGTGTCTTAGAACAAGATAGCGAATTTTCTTTACCACATCAATTTAGAGTAGAAAATTGGTACTCTAAATAAACAATTGCATTATATTACAATATTGTAATAAAAGACACACTATCAAAAATAATGTTTTATTACTGGATACAACTATAGTTCACAACCGCTAAGAGTAGTTAACATAATATACTATTATAAAAACAATACTGTTATTATTCAACACCTTTTTAATAAAATATATGAAACCTTTTTTCTAACCTCATTATATTAAAGCTGATTTTTCATTGGTACATCAAATTCATATTCTGTTCTTTTCCAAGTTGGATTTTCAATATTGATAGGTGAATCCATAGTGATTTCTATAAAATCAATGTGTCCAGTTTTGGTTAGAAGAAAAATCGTATGAGTCCTATAAAAACACATCTTGTATAACAACAGCTAAATAATGTTATTTTTATTAAATGGCCAGTTAATCCTACCCTGCAAGCTATACACTGTAACAGTAAAAACTTGAATTATGGTGGTGGCATTACAAGAATGGCCATGCAAGTCATACATCAAATGATACAATACATGCAACCTAGTAATTATAATATTGACAAGGGAATCTATGCTTGCTTCAAATTGTTTTTATTTGTTTAGTACCTGTATATAAAAGCTTTGTGCTTGACAAATTATAATATCAGATGGAATAACTATTATAACAAAATATTAAAAAAAAAACAATAACGTACATCTTTTTAAATGTTAAGAACATTGGACAAAAAAAATTAAAACAGTAACAGTACCTTGTTCCGTATTTCACTCCTGGGATTGCCACAAATATTGAACTTAGTTGCTCAAAACCTATAGGATGTCTGCTCTCTAACTGAGGATCAGGAAGATTCCTAAAATTGGTATATCATTATGTAAAGAATTAATGAAAAGAGATGATTAATATAACATTATAAATTTGTTTTTCTTTAATGAATATTCAATATTTAATAAATGTTGCAACTCAAGCATCTGAAATACATACACACATACTTTACCCTAAGTCCCTCATGAGGTAGGCAAAGAGTATCAAGTGCCAAATATCAATATTCTTGCAGACATGCCTAGCTTCTTCCACATTCATCTCTTTATTCACACACACCGGTTTTGGAGACTCTTGCAACCACCTTAAGAAAAAATCCAAACAACTGATTGTGAAATGTCAACCTAGGTCTTACTGCTCATTTCATTAAATTTCACTTACATATTCTTGTTTCTCAACAACATTATAAGCTCTTCAATTAGTTGTTTTTTGTTTTCCACTTTGTTATATTTTGTACAAATTTCTCTCATCATACTTTTACCTGATTTGACTTTGGTTAATGGATTCTCAGGTAGACTGTTTCCAAATCCTAGACATGTGTCTGTCCAAGTATCAGTTTTATTAGATGCGTTACTATATGTTTTTATATCTGGCACCATGTTTCTACAAAAAATGATATTTTTTTTATTGTACAATTGCAGGATATTCAAAAACCTTGCATTGAATCTCAAGGCAGTCTCACTTACTTTGGCCTGTTGTACCTAACATACCTTTAATTTAACTAATGAGGCTTGAGCTAAATTGTGTCCAATGGATGTTACTAAGTGGCAAGTTTTATGACAACTCATCTAGATTGTTATCACTTTGTATTGCCTATCTCTGCTACCAATGCTAATTCTTGCTGAATTGCTGTCAGGATTAGCAGATTAGGACAACTGGAAAACCTACCAGCACCTTATAACCCAATCAATATAACTATACCTTTGGTTGAGTTACATATAAGAAGATTTATATATTCTTGAGGCAATGAAGGCAAAAGTATTTGTTCCTTCATGTGGACGGCCCATAAAATAATTGTTTCTGTTCAGTTATTGAAGAATTTATTATACAACAAATAAAGTTTCAAACCAAGAATTTAATCATTAGTTTGGGCCGCTGATGATAAAATGTGTTTTAAAAAAATTGAGAAATAGCTCTTGCTGTAAGCATTGAAAGGATTGATGGTTCAACTTAGTTACCTATATTCAACAGACACAAATATAAATTCATTGCATTTCTGGTCATACTTCTTCAGAGATTCTACATAATCCAATATAGAAGTGTTACTTTTAACATAATCAGCCACAACTTTGCCTCGACCTGCAAAAACACAACTCATAGTAAATTAATGACTAATTACTAAGTGTACCACACTATCTTTTCTATTCACATTGAAGTGTTGTAGTCTATAGAGTGATGTCCACGATAGTTTTACTCTTTTTTTCTAAACATTAGGTTTATAATTTAATGTACTACATATTACTTATATTTTACAAAAAATGTTGGTAAGACTAAACTAAATCTTCAGAAGCATTACATCCTTAGTAACAACATTATTTACCTACTTAGATATAAGTCAGGTTACCTTTTTGTTGTTATGGAAAGGAAATTTAGATTAGACATAGCTACCTACATATTTGATAACTTGTTAGGTATTGAGATATTATATTTGCACTTGGCATTCTAACAAAATTTGTTTTTATAGATAACAGGTGATAAATGGAAAATACAAGAATACATTTATGTGGTACCTACTGATGTTACAAAGAATAATTTATTTGTTTAGATAAATGTTTTGTATATTTTTACAGATATTGCTGAACAAATTGAAAACACGAATATAATCTAACTCCGAAGCATACAAATTATGTGCTTTTGTTATGGGTGTTAGACAACAATATTTATACTAAGAAACATTTTATTTATAACAATAGAGACCAGAATAATAAATAAATAATAATAAACACCCAAACCCAGAAATGAAGACATAAAAATGTACATCTGTGTAATGAACAGTTAGGTGTCTTCTCAGTAGGAATCAAACCCGATCCTTGCAATTGGTCAGAAGAATTATGTGTGTATGCTAACACACACATGCTAACACAGCCATCAAATTATGAAATGCTGTTACCTTGCAATGTGAAAGCCAACATGTATTAATTCACACCATAATTAATTTTCAAGGTATGTGAACTTTAATTCTGACATATATGATAATCATTAAAGACACTTACTTATATAGGATTTCAATTTGTAGAATGCTGCTTAATTTATTATTAAAGCATTATTTTTTTAAGATTTTGCACATTATGAAAAAAATATAAAACTCACTCAAGGCATTTTCCTTTTTCTTCCCAGGTAGATTTAAGAGTATCCCAAGTTTTTGGTAAGCTGTGTTCAATGCTAACCAAGCCCCACCTTCAGATGCTGGTTCTAAATCTCTCCCTGTCAAATTTACAAATAAAAACAGATAAATACTTTGTAATATTTAATCAAATTAAAATGAACAGATAACTACTAGCCTCCATAAACATTACTGTCTTCGCGCCATGGTAACATACATTCGGAAGGTCTATCTAAATACTCATCTCTGTTAGTTGCTAATATTAAGGCATAATCACTATCGGCTTCATTAAAGGCGTTATAAAAAAACAATATGCACATTTTAATTTAAAGAACAGTATGAATGATCAACAGCCAATTTATTAAATAAATTGTAATATATCCACACGATATTACTCAGTACTGTCGTATTACTAAGTAAGTTTGGAAATATAACAAAAGTGACTAAGTTGATAGTGAGTGGAGATAAAATATGGCATCAACGATAAATTCAGATAGGTACCTAATAAAAGTTATAAACTTTAGACATTTTTATTTCTTCTCATTGACAAAGAAATAAAATTTATTGACTGACTACGTTGACTTGTAGTTTTGTCAAAATCATGTTTGAATTTTCGCGCATTTAAAAAAAAATCAAGAGTTTTGGCGCCATCGTGAATGAAGATAGTCGTATTTTTTGATAATTATCAAATTTCGTGTTTATATTGAGTGAAATTATTTAATTTAGGTGGGAATTAGTTTAGTTTTGTTCAGTGAACGTGCAAACATGAAATAATCATGAAGAAATTAGTGTATCGTGAATTTCTTCGCTGCCGCCAAATCTCCCGAAGTGAGCTTGTGTAAAGTGACCACCGCTTTACTCAAAACCCTGGCGCGATTTTTGAATAGTGACTAATGACTGTATAAGAGTAATTAATACGGAAGACGTGGCAGCATGGCCTAAAGGTCTTAGCCGGCCCCAGAAAGGGGCAAATTAACTTAAAAAAAATGGAGTTTTGGCGCTATCGTGAATGAAGATGGTCGTATTTTTTCATAATTATTGAATTTCGTGTTTATATTGAGTGAAATTAGTTAATTTAGGTGGGAATTAATTTAGTTTTGTTCAGTGAACGCCTTTAGGCCATGCTGCCACGTCTTCCGTAATAGTTAATTCTTTTTATATTAAAATTTTAAATTCATTTCTTCAGTTTCTTAACATATTGTCTTTCCCTTTTTAAAAGTAATTCACGATACACTAATTTCTTCATGATTATTTCACTTGTGCACGTTCGCTGAACAAAACTCGACTAATTCCCACCTAAATTAACTAATTTCACTCAATGTAAACACGAAATTCAATAATTATGAAAAAATAAGACCATCTTCATTCACGATGGCGCCAAAACTCCTTTTTTATTTATTTAATTCGCCCCTTTGTGGGGCAGGTAAAAGCCTTCAGGCCATACAACCACGTCTTCCGTATTATTTCTTTGTTTCGGTTCTTGAGTAAAACAGTGGTTTCTTTACACAAGCTTGTCTATGAGGTTTGGCGGCAGCGAGGAAATTCGCGATACACTAATTTCTTCATGATTATTTCACTTGTGAACGTTCGCTAAACAAAACTAGACTAATTTCCACCTAAATTAACTAATTTCACTCAATGTGAACACGAAAATCAATAATTATGAAAAGTACGACTATCTTCATTCACGATGGCGCCAAAACTCCTTTTTTTTAAGTTAATTTGCCCCTTTCTGGGGCCGGCTAAGACCTTAAGGCCATGCTGCCACGTCCTTCGTATTAATCATTTCGTCATTAGTCACATGTCTTCCGTTAATTATTCTTATATAGTCATAAGTCACTATTTACAAAGTCACGTCAGGCTCTTGAGTAAAGCGGCGGTCACTTTACACAAGCTCACTTTGGGAGATTTGGCGGCAGCGAGGAAATTCACGATACACTAATTTCTTCATGATTATTTCATTTGTGCACGTTCACTGAACAAAAGTAAACTAATTCCCACCTAAATTAACTAATTTCACTCAGTATAAACACGAAATTCAATAATTATGAAAAAATACGACCATCTCCATTCACGATGGCGCCAAAACTCCTTTAGTATTATTATTAGTATTAAAGAGTACAAGAGATGAAATGGTGCAAGTTCAATTCCAGTATGTGGAGTTTTTTTTTATTATCATAATATTTGAAGGCGAACAAGCAGACACATTTCCTGATGGTAAGAAATTCTTACCGCCTAGAGACAGAGGACTGACGTTATGACGACAGTAAGGCGGTGGTACCAATCCAGACGAGTCGCTGCGAAAATCTACCACCTAGTCAGATTTCACGGTGCTAGTGACGGTATACTCGCCTTTTATGAGTTGCTTGGCGGGAAGGCAGATGATTTATTGTACAAAGGAAGCCGGATCAACAAGAGGATTTTTTTTCTTTAAAATTTTGTTAGAACATTGGGTTCGATTCCCTACGCGGACAGGCCATTTGTGTAATGAACATTTACATGTGTGCATTTCCAGGTCTGGGTGTGTATTAAATTTATTCTGTGGTATCTATTTAAGTATTTCTATGTACCTATTAGTATCGTTGTCTAACACCCTTAATACAAGCATATAATTTAACGGTCATTTATCTAGTCATATTAGTGTTTGCTGCTGGACAAGCGTAGCACAAGTAGTGTAATAACTTTGGATAGTAGTCGATTCGATCGAAGAACTCGATTGCTCTAAGTAGACAGGGAAAACCCCGCACAACAGTGAAACTTTAAACGAAATGATTAGACTATGAAATTACTCGTACAACGTTTTAGTACCCTATATCTACCTTATACATCTATAAATAAATATCTATAATAATACCACTGGGTTATCGACACGATTACTCGATACTAGTATCGGTCATCGAGTATCGATACTTACTAACATCGTATCGTTTTTGAAAATTTTTGAGTGAAAAGTACTAATCATATTCTAACATAAAATAATAATAATTTCTGAGTTACTCTCGCCAATGAGTGTTGCAGAAAAGTGCTAGTACAACAAGTCACCTTCAAAATCATTTATGAAAAAAATATGTCCGTTTTCATGAGGCTGCTTAATAAAATGAACATTTGTAAATTTCTACCGGTTAAACTTTTTTCGGGCATAGACAAACAAGCTTGTTAACTGCCAAGGCGTGCCAACGTTAACTAGGTACCGATCCAAAAATAGGTCTAGGATGTGTTCAGAAACTTCAATTTACGATAAACGTTTTTTCATCAATGTTAATGTACGAAAATCCATTATTTTAATTTTCTTAAACCATAAAATTTACTAATATGAGTGCTTTTAACCGATACCTGAATAGGTATCGGTTAAAAGTACCTACTTCATTTCAAAGTATCGATACTAAAATGTGCTTGCTGTCGGAGAAAAGTATCGAGTACCTACTTGGACTTACTTGTATCGTTTCATCCCTACCTATATCCTATAAAAAATACTTGAATAATTGAACTAATTTTTAGAGGGTTGAACAGTAGACTCACCGAGGGCCTACGGACCCCTTATCGACGCGACGTAAGCCTGGGAATTCCATTAATTGGGGTGTAAAACTAACCACGGTGATGGAAGTTGGTAGCATTTGTCCGTGAGGTTAATTGATTTCGAGTCAATTCTCGTTGATCGATTATACAGAGACAAGTAAGTGGTTATTTCTAAATAAATCTAAATTAATAATTAACTCCAAAATGTATGAGTTTATCACAGACTGAAAAATAGAAAATAAATAATAGTTAAAAAAAAACAAAAAAAAAAACACGCTTTTCAGCGCGTGGGGTAGTGTAGGGTAAAAAAACATCACCATCATGCATGCACCACGTTGTGCTTTGTTTGTACATTATTTTCAAAATTGAATTTATTTCCATTTCATTTCAATTGCATTTTTCCCCTATTAGTTCGGCTCCGCTGAGTATGATAGAGCAACAGCTGTTTCTCTGCCAGGCAGCTTGTAAGATACGAGCACTAGTTAAAATATAGGTCAGTACCAACAAGACCAATGGTGATAAAAGGGCTATGCTGGGACTTGCCCAAGTAATGTTCCACTTCCCATAATTACTCCATCGTCGTGTTCTTAAAGTGTAGCCGGTAGACTTGCGCAATAGGCCTAACATTCCAGCCACAGGACGGCGACGCACCTGTAACATCTATAATGTTTATAGAGTACGGTTGTCTTTTATCATCACGAGGCCCGTTGCTAGTTCGCAGACCCATCATATAAAAAACGTATCTAGCGTGTTGTGTGTACTTCTTTATACATTCTGATTTATTAAATTAAAATATAAAAATCTAGGGAATACATATAGATAGTGAATATATTTTTGCAAGGGGATGTCACTGGTCCGTGCAAATGTCACTTGTCACTCAAAGTTTTCATAATTCAATTGTCATTTGTCAGTTGTGTAGTTGTGTCATGTAAAGTGTCATGTTGATGTCATGTGTGATGTGTGTGCAATGCAATGCAACATGAATACTAAATATTTAATTTTGACTAAGGACTTGATTTACGAATTCAGAAAATAAATTATAAAATATCAGTATACATACATATATAACACATCGTAAATTGGCATTTATGTTTTACTGTTTGAAGTAAAATTGATTGTCTTATTTTGATATTGCATATTTAAAATGGAAACTAATTATACATTTTTTAGCTTACCAGTAAGTAAAATACTTTTAGAATAATTGAAATTACATACATTTGTTATTTACTCCTAAAACTTTCAGTTTGTTGACGCCGAGATCACTGATGTAAATAAAAAAAATCATGACTATGACCTCCATAATATATTGTCTTCTCAAGGGGCATTGTTGGGCTCTGACGATGTACTGGCGCAGTTTTTGTCTGCCGACGGTCCTCTTGAGGAGCCAGACCTGAATGGTCCCACAACCTTACATTGTGAAATATGTCACAAAATGTTTGACAATGCTAAAAAGTATTATGGTCACTTGCGAGTGCACTCCAAGGACAATTTATGGATTTGTGGTAAGTCACTAATTTTCATTAAAGTGTGAATATTTAAAGTGTGAATATCATGCATTGTGTGGTGTTAATTAATATTTTATTGAAAGCTATTTAAATTATGTTAATAATTTTATGAATAAAACCCCATAGATTTAGCTAACTTAAGATTGCTTCTGGTTATTTTAATCCTTTATTTCAGAACACCACTTAAAATTAAAAGCTAAACTCATTTGTATATTTAGTTTCTGCAATAAATAATTTTAAAAATAATGTGACTATACTGTACATATTCATTGTACTAGATTATGATCCTTTTTGAGGACATTAATTAAAAAATGTTATTTAAGTAATATTTCAAAATAAATAACTAATTAAATATAATGCATTGTGATTGTGGTCAGTATTTGCATTGTTTGAAATGTTATTTAATCAATGTTTAATCTAAAGTATGGAATTTCTAGTACATGTGGGATTACAATCTATAAGGTATCAAATATTCATGTTATTACAGATAAATGTCCAGATCAAAAGTTTTCAACTAAACAAAATCTAATGAAGCACTCATTGACGCATAAACCTCTAGCAAAAGTATGGAAGTGCCCCCAGTGTACTATGGCTTTTGAAGCATTGTGGCGACTCCAACAACACCTTTTCACTAAACACCTCAACTATCGGTATGTTTTAAATTAAATATGTTTTAGCTATACAGTATAATCTCACTAAACTGGCACTGTGATTGATCCAATAATCTGGCACTCTCCGCCCACACCTCCCTCGCCCCTCTATACCTGTGCGCTTTGGTCACTCGCGTCACCTAATAGCAGTAGTAGTACTTGACAATTACTCCTGGCCATTCAAATGAACAATAACTTAAATCAAGTGATGGGAATATGATGATACATTGATTTGTTTCAATACATGCAAAACATGGGCAGAAGAAAATATGGCATATCTGCTGAAGATATTAAACAATTGTAAATTAGTCCACAAGTTGCAAAAAAGCAGACGTCAATTAAGGATTAGTTTAAAACTAAGTAATTACGCATATACATGTTTATTTAATACAGTACATACATTTGTTTCCTCTATGAAATGCTTAATTTATTCATGACCTATGATTTTTTTACTATAATCCAATAATCCGAACATTCCAATAATCCGTAGCCCTCTGGTTTTTAATAGTGCCGGATTAGTGAGATTATACTGTACTTTGTAGATAATGGTTTTACATTTTTTTCTTATTAATAGTAGTGATTTTTAACAAGTTTGTGTATAGATATAACTTCAGTTATATGTCCATAATAATTATCCTAGTGGTAATTCCATTTCCACAGCAAATTTGTCATAACAATAATTAATTGGAGGCTTTCTTATTCTTTGACTGAATAGACCTTATTAATTATATAAAAAGTTATTTGAAAGGTTTATGTTTATGGGCCCTACACCTATAAACATAGTAGAAAATGTAAATAAATAAGAATTACTAATTCTATTGACAATTACTAATTGCATATGCATTATTTTTAGTATTCTTGCTTAAAAAATTTTTGATAAGCAATGCAATGATTTAATGTTACAGGCCTCACAAGTGCAATCAATGTGAGAAATCTTTTCAAAAACCATCAGATTTGAAGAAGCATAAAGACATA
This sequence comes from Calephelis nemesis, assembly GCA_002245505.1. Lineage (NCBI taxonomy): Eukaryota > Metazoa > Arthropoda > Insecta > Lepidoptera > Riodinidae > Calephelis > Calephelis nemesis. The sequence continues at coordinate 254,690 of NJDD01000659.1, read as the reverse complement.
CATGACCAAGGTAATTAATTTATATTTCTGAATGTTGACTAGACAAATTAGTTTGTAATGTTTTATGTGAAACTGTAACTTGTATTGACTAATATAAAGCACTAAAACTAATTATTAGCCGTTAGCAACTTACATATGATTATATAAAGTTGCTAATGGCTCATCAATATTTCTTTGATGTTAATGACAATTATCTTGTATCATATTTTCAGTTATTCCAAAGCATTCTTGTCCAATGTGTGAAAAATTATTTAAAGACAAATCCAATCTGAAAAGGCATATTCTTTCACACACAAAGGAGAAACCATTCAGTTGCTTGGGATGCAATAAAAGATTTCAGCAGGTGTGTATGTTTATTAATATTAATGGATAGGGCACACTGTTAGCGGTGGGATTTTGGTTACTCAGTACCGAAGACTATACTAAAAACAAGGGCGGCAATCCTAATATCGTCAAGTATGGAAATTGGATCTGGAATCTATTCATTGACCAATTCACATTAATAATATCGTTTTTACTCTTCTCTTTGGTGAATGTAGGTGTGTGGGATGCCGCCTGGAAATCCTTTAAATTGCTTTATAGATATTCATTAAGCTAATAACATGTTCAGTTTGTAAATGACTAAGTATATAGCCCATGGCTTTGCTTCTCTGTAAAAGTTATTATTTGGTTTTCATTGAGATATCAGATAAAAAGCAAATGTAACCTTTAACTAAAGTTTAATTCATTATTTCTTAATAATAAAAAAACTAACTTATTTTTACATAAAAATGTACAGATTTCACATTTATCATAATAGTAGAGATGGATGTTCTTTTAATACCATATTGTGTATGAAATGCTTACGATTACTAAAGTATTTAATATGATAAAGTTTAATGCTTTAACTTTAACCATATAATATTATTTTGCTTTAACTTACAATGGCTTTGGCAGTGTTTATGATAAAATGTCATATGGTATAATCTCTCATAATATATTGGGTTGAAAATCGTCATATGTCAATCAATTTCAACAGAAAACCTTTGATGGATTGTTAAGACAACTGTGTTTAAACAATCCATAGGAATTAATCTATCTATTTATTAAAGTCGGTGTTGTAGTTTTTGATTTTATTGCAAACTAGCTGTTTTGGTAAACTTTGTTACACCCATTTAGTTTGTGTTTGTTTGTGAAAAAATAAAATTTTGGTCTTTCGTCATTTCCTTGCAACAGTATAAAGTGTGCCCTATGTTTTTCTTCTGGTTCTATGCCACCTCCACATCTATTTTTAACCAAATCTTACCGTCATGAAAGTAAAATTGATTTGGATGTTTCACTTAGGAGTTATTTCTACTTTTAATTACTTTCAATAAACAAAAGATCTAAAGTAAGAATAGAGCACACAATGAATTAATGGATGATAATATGTTTCAATTATTACATTAATTACGTTATTAATAAACCTCATAAAACGTCTGGTTACTATTTAATTTTCGAATTTTTAAAAAGATAATATAAGACTTGAAACCCTATGTTACATATATTATACATTATAATAGTGGAAATATTTCTTACTTATTTTTTAGTCGGCATCTCTTAAGCGTCATCAGCTAAATTGTAGACTGTACAATGCCAAACAAGATAATGCAAAAAAACATTGCTGTCGGATATGTGGGGCTACATTTCAGTATAAAAGTGGACTACTAGAACACAGTGTAAGGTAAGATGGTTTATACTTCTTTAATGTCTATTTAAGAGTGTTAATAATATTCGCAATATTTTCAAGTATGTTTGTAGTCTTATATTATGTTTTATCTTTAGTTCATAAAGAAGCTCAATGGATTAAATTTAAACGAGAAAATTTACTTTTGGGACATATAAAATTATAACATTTGTTACTTTATTTTCAAAAACCTATTAACATGAAATTAAATTTATATAATTCTCAATTATAAACTCAGTGACCATTTTCTATGAAAAAAATATTTAAATAGACTAATTATATAAATTTTATTATTCTATAACAAAAGGAAGATAATATTCGAAATAATAGCTTTGATTAAATTTTAGAAATCATTCGGAAAGCAATGGTGAAGAAAAGAAAGAAGATAAAATAAATCAGGCTAATATTGATACAAGTAGGACAGAAGACAATATTGTGGATGATATACTGTCCGCTGAAGATGACTATTTAACAATCCCGAGACAAAATGAGATTTTGTATCATGATAATTATGAGCCAATCCCACCCGACCCTAGTGTTGAGGATAATTTAATGCAAATTGAATTCTTAAAAGAAATGAAGTCATTACATATATTAGATGACGAATTTTTGTATAATGATTTAGATTTCCTGCAAAGTAATCATATATTTAATATGAATCCTAACGAACATGAGAGTGTTAGTGATAAAATTGTAGAGCCAGTATTTGACTTTACAGAAAAAAGTGTAGATCAAGATATAATGAATGCTTTGTATCATGTTAAATCAGAGCACTTGCCAGATGAACTTTTGAATGTACCAGACATTATTCCAGACCCACCAAAAGATGTTCAACATACTTCAATTTCTGTTGATGACTGTGCAACAATATTCGAAAGTGATGTGGATTTAGATGTTAGTACTAATTTGGCAGCTAATTTAAATCAGTTGATTGGGGAGAACAGTGTCCAATATGTATCAACAGAAGACGATGACATGTTTATTATTAGTTTAAATAGCGAAATTGATGCTGTACAACTGACAGACATGTTAAACATTGGAGTTGAAATTGTTGATCCAAAGCATCAGAAACCAGATGAAACTGAAAACCTAAATGTTCCAGATAAAACGACAAAGGTTTCAGATAACACAGCACCTGTTATAATTAAAATTGATGAGAGAGGTGCGAACAATGTAGATACTTCCAATAAAATAGACGAGGAAGCCAAGCAAAATCTGAAAACCCAAGTTAAAACCGCAACATTGTTTGTTTGTGCTACATGTGATAAAGTATTCAAAAAGAAAAATAATTACACATCTCATGTTGGTAAGTGGTAAAAGTTATTAAATTTTTTTAATGTGCGATTTCAGCAAACAAGCAGGTGGCTCTCTTACTTAGACACTATAGATGTAATAGGTATGTCTTTGTCCTAAGACCGAGAAAGCCTATTATGCAAGTCTACTTGCTACCCTACCATCTAGACTTTAAAAATAACAGAGTCATGGCAGTGATAGGTAAGGATCTTTACTGGGGCAAGTTGCTGCATTCTATATAGCCTTGTTGGTAATGACCTTTATATTAAACTGTGATCGCCTTTCACAAGCACCTTGGCAGGCATATTTATAGTAATGATAACTTTTTATTTCTGTATATATAGGGTACATCAATTATTCATGCTATCAATTATTTATGCTTCGCCTATTATATACAAATTTTATTTAAGGCTAAAATTAACAATATTGTTTCTTAATGCTATAATTTATCAAAACATTGTTTAAATTACTACATTTTTCATTTGTTTGATCAAACCATAGATGTCATATCTAAATTTTCTTGTGATTTTTATATATCGGTTATTCTACACAATGGACCCCAACCAATGCAGGGGAAAACTTTGGGGTTAATAACTATGTACTCTTAACCCTTATTTTATTTTATATTTGAAAATGGCCATAAATATGTGTGAAACAATGTTTATGAGAACATACGCTGCCATTAGCCTACGAGATCAAGATCAATTTCGCTCATTCCTGATTAATAAAAAAAATGTGTTATGTGCCTTTTCTCCCCAGCCACCCACTTCCCCCGACTGCGGTCGTACAAGTGCCGCGTGTGCACACAGCGGTTCAGCTACCGGTCGACGCTGAACAAGCACTGCCTGGCGGCGCACACCCCGCGCGTGCTGCCCGCACACGGCTGCCCCCGCTGCCCGCGCGTCTACCGCGCCGCCTGGCTCGTACGTACACCCTTCCATTACCGACGCTCACATTACCCCGCACCTACTAATGTAGGACTTACAACATGATACAGTATCTGAAAGAAGACAGTTTAATTTTTCTATTCGATTGGTTTAGTTGAAACGGAATCATATGTGGGAAATTGCTAGTAATATTTCTTCTAAATTTAACGAGTGTATATTTGTACCTATCTTTATTATTTTAAACTAGCTTCAGCCCGCGACTCTGTCCGCGATGTCTGTCTTCGCGTGATAAAACTGTAAAATTAAGATATATTTTTTTTCTACGCATTTTTCCAGGATAAAAAGCATCCCATTTTATGCCTAGGGTAATAAGGTATAATTATATCAAGTTTCATCGAAATCGAACCTTTAGTTTTGACGTGATGCCTGAACATACGTCTGTATGTTTGTCTGACAGACAAAAAAATTTTTAATCACATATTTGTGTTTGGTACCGATCCAGTAACATTATTTATTTTTTCAATATTTTCAATGTACAGAATTGACCCTTCTACAGATTTATTATATGTATAGGTTTAGAAAACTGACCTGTGCCATGGATCTGTTACAACCATGCTTGATTTTGTAGTGAGACAAAATTTTAAATAAACTATATACAACCACCGAGTTATGTAAATTATGGCCTGTGATATGTAATACTTAATATTTCTAGATACATACATATCTTCACGCCAAATTACTTACGAGGTAGACAGAGCTAAATCTCACGATCCTAGTACGCTTGCTGGCTTCCGCCACATTCATTACCCTTTTCATATAAACACGCTGGTTTATGGATGACATTTATAGATCAATTAAAGTTGTGAAAATATCTACTAATGCAACCATGGATTTTGTACAAGATAGACATACATATATGTAGGAATTTTGTGTCGGAAATTTCATGAATTTTCGGATTTGGATTTCACTATTATTTCATTAATACTATCTAACGCAACACGATTTTTTTAATATCAAATAAATAAGACATTTTGACTAAAACCGGCAATGTAATAAAACAGCGAATTAGGTCGGCACTTACAGCTCCCAACGCGCGGCGTAATGCATAAACTTTGTTCGCTATACATTGCGGGCTGAAAAACTGCAAAATATTTACCCGCTTGTTACCGACATAAACTGTAAAAGGAATTTTGAAGTTTGACTTGTATCTAAACTACCACAGATGTTTTTACGTTACGGTGTCAAATACACCCTGTGTAGTGTGATCGGAAAAATAGTATGATTTATTGTGAATAATGTTTCCAGTTAAAAAACCACGTGGAGCGCGACCACGAGCGTTTGACACCATACACCTGCGACTACAAAGACTGCAGCAAAAAGTTTTACAAGAAATGTGATCTTGTTGTCCATATGAGGTAATTATATTTTTATCAAATTATTATAACTAGTAGTCGGCCGTTGGTCGAAATTCGAACATAATACATTTTAATATCTTGTTGATAGGAACGCCATCTTCATTTCTCAAGTCCAACTACTTCGTTTCCAAACTTTTTAGTGCGCCATCTGTGATCTTGTATCGTTTTTATCGGAATGTTTTATTTATTGATTTAATGTACTTTATAAGCATCATTATTGACAAATATTAGCGTTCTGCACTTCTCCTACACATAAACTATAAGTGTGCCAAATTTTATGCTCCGCGTTCCGCATAATTTTCGTAAAAAGGGGTCCAAAGTTTTGGCATCACGTATTAACATACAGATAATGTATTTAATGTGTTGTGTATGAAATCGGTTGTGTGTAATGTGTCAGGTTCCACACCGGCGAGCGGCCGTACGCATGCGAGGTGTGCCACCAGCGGTTCCCGCACGTCTCGCACTTGAAGCGGCACGAGCGGAAGGTGGACTGTACCAAACGGTACGTACGTCTCTCCAATATCATTTCATAACTAATGTAATACATTTCACGCAATACTTTAATGCGCCTCCGAAATAGATAACATGTCGTTGTACAGAACTCTTTTCAAGGTATCGGGATATGTGCGAGGAAGTGAGGGAGCGTACCGCGTTCTCGCTCACACTCATTCATACTCGTGTTTTTGCGCAAACTGGTATATCGCCTATGTAAGCTAATTGTATGCTCAATGATACTCACTCATAGAAAATACATAGGAATGCTGTAGTTTTAATTAAGAGATCTAGAAATATAGACTTTCTATAAATTTTAAAGAGAGAAAAAAAGCCGACAAATGCTCTAACCAATTGAGCTACTGAGGATTCAAGTCCCGTGGCGAAATTTTTAATTCCTTTCTAACCCGTTAACGCGGGTAGTTATGTCCTATAGATACACAATTCTGAGTACCCACCAAATGAGTTCATCATTACAGATGAAGTTCACATTTTAGAATGGCCATAACTTTCGTTTCTCGCAACGTATTTTTATTTTAGCACTTGCCCTGTGCGTGGGATACATTTCTATAAATTTTAAAGAAAGAAAAAAAAATTAAATAAAAGAATAAAAATACAATATAGACTTTGTTCATCATTCAGATGGCTGTCTCTGCTGGGTGTCGATTTCGGATGTTGGCGTGTGTGCCCGTTAACGATACGGTCGTGTTATATCTATACTATAAGTGCAAAAGCAACGCTGTCTGTAGCTCTTTCACGACTTAACCGTTAAACTGATTTCGTTGTGAAATAAGTAACAATAAAGTAAATATTTAAGGGAGGCTCCCATACAACAAACGTATTTTTAAATAGACAGATGATAGTACGAAGCCCTTTGTGAGCGAGTCCGACTCGCACTTGGCCGGTTTTTGATATTTCAAATCAGCTTCTATTTTATTGGATTTTTGTTTATTATGCCACGAATAAGTGTGATCTTTATTAGTCAACCGACTTCGATAAAAGGACGAGGTTGCACGTTCGTCCCTCATTTTATTATGTATTTTAATCAATTTCTCTGTGACTAAATTGATTTTTAAAACTTATTTTTTTTTAAAGATCGTACTTCCGAGGTGTTCCTATTGACCAAGTCCGAGTCTGATGATGGGATTCATTTTATTGAAATCAGAGTCGCCTTTTGTGCAGTTTTACTGCGCGTAAATAATTTAATTCTATGTACATTTACGATGATTTAATTATTAGTTTAAAATTAATTGTGTATTATGTCTTTTTTCACACTGTTAAATTCTATCCAACCATTTGTTTTCTGTCATTACTTATACTCAGTAAACTGGTTAAAAAGGTCATCGCCAATAAGTTTTATTTAGTATACAGGGTTACATCTAAAGCCCCTACCAAATTTTGAGTAACGGTTCGTATTGATAACACTTTCTATCTATACATCTAAAAAAAATATCCGACGCGAAATACAGGATTCCGACCGCAGTCAGATTTGCAGGCTGATGTCGTCATAGCTCGTAGGTACTAGGTGACAAGTGAAGCATTTTTGCGGACTGTTTTAAATGAAATTTTATAAAAGTAAATACCTAATAGAATTTGGCAATAATATTTAAAATGCATCACCATTTAAGCCTATAAGCGATTTATATCAAAATTTGGCCGGCAAAGTAATCCTTTTATATGTTAATAAAGCAATGTAAGTTTTTAAATAATTACAAAATATATGAAATTGTTTTCGTGTCCGTACATCTTTATTTAGGGCGTGGTAAAAAAAATACAAAATGTCTGTTGTAAGTTATGTCTACAAGAGTATGTTGTAATTATGTCGATTTATTAAATATATTAATGCAAAATATTGTTTTGTTTTACAGATTTAGTAAAGTGAAGAAAGATGCGTAACTTATGCACGAAATGAATAAGATGAATCAAGAAAATCAAGAAAACGCATTTAAATAAAAAAAAAATATGTTAATTTAACGTGTTTTAGTTAATACATACTCTTATTATTTTAATGCTAATATGTACTCGTATTTTGTAACTATAGTTATCAAATAGAGCTAATGTCGATGCTTAAGAAAAAATCCTTAGGATTCGAATATTAATAAACATGGACTAAAGTAGAAGTAAAGTTGATATTGTAGTCTGTATCACATGGTAATAAGAAAAGTATCTTCACGCCCATATCCCCAGTAGGATGGCAGACGCACAACAGGACGCGACTAGACTAGCCGAAAATACTAAGTTCCACAATGTGATAGGTGGCAAGCATATCGCCAACCGGGCACATATCCAATCCCGAGCAACATATTATTAGAAAAATAACATTTTCTTAAGCTCTTTCAGAACCCGGGATCTCATGAAATCAATTCTAAAACCTGTACCGCTAGACCAATACTATAATACCAGATTGAATCTTATTTCATGTTTAACGGGTGATGAGTAACATTTCGTTAGAGAAAAAATACCTATACCTAATTATACCTTACTAGAACACCTAGAATATACTTTAAACACATTAGAATTATTGTCTGTTTGTCAGTTATAAGAACCAGGACTTGAAATACCGTTTTTTTGAGTACCGGTACTATTGACCTTGGTGCGATATCGGTTTAAGGGTTTTATACCGGTATTTGAAAAATATTACCGGTACCAGACAAAATAACGTAACACGTTACAATGAGATACAAGCTTTTACTTAGTTTCAACCTCAATTATAGCTGTGTGTAATGCAATCTTGCAAGACATAGTCCATTTCCCGGTTCTCAAATGAGCAGAAATTTTGGATGCATTTGTAAATCGGGTAAATTATTTTGATATGAAGTTGGTCTTATTACTCGAAAGTGGTTATGAGAACTGGTTGAAATTGAAGTCAGTTTTTAACACTTATACTGTATTTATTGGTTGTGATGCGTGAACGAACAAACACACAATCAAACATTCACGAATACAAAAAGTGTTTATGATATCAAAGCATTCTTATAATACAAATATGAAATTGAAACATTAAACCCCCTGCTTTTTTTTTGAAAATGTTATTGAAAAAGTACTGCGCTGTCATGTCAGGTAACATGTCAATCCAAAAATTTAAGATTGAAAATAAATAAAAAACATAATCAACTTTTATCCGAAGTCGGTTAAAAATGTCGATACACAAAATTAAACTTCGAATATGAAAATTCAACTCGGCGTGGCGTAGCGGGTTGCCGCTCCGTACGTCTTACACTGATAGATGAAAACGAAAATTGGTAACGGCGCACTTGTACTTAACGGGTACATTAATTCGATATCGGTTTTTATACCGGTATTAATACCGGTACCCACTTTAGAACCGGTATCCAGGTATCGAAATAGAAAGAACCGCTAAATATCGGTAAAATACCGGTATTTTGGTACCGGTTCCAAGTCTTGATCACAACAGGTTGATTCTTTGGTCAGGGTGAATCGTTTTTTAAAAGGCACTAATTAAGGGCAGAGGAAATGCCTAAAACTACGAATTAAAATATACTAAAATAAGACAAAATGTATAAGAATATAATTTAATCACAAACAAATGTAATATTATATAACATTTCTAGTGTCATATCACAATAATCACAGAGACGTCTCCTTTAGCGTCATATTCTTCATAAACGCCTCCAAACTGTTGGCACCGTTGACTAGACTTGCGTACGTGTGATGGTTATTACCAAGCTGAAATATATCAAATTTACGTAAATAAATAAATATTTTTGGATAAGTGACACAAATTGAATCTAACCCAAAGTAAGCAAATTACATGTTTGTGGTACCTACTCCATAGGGTGTTAGTCAACGATTCCAGTACATAGAAAACACTTAAATAGATACATACATATCTTCACGCCAAGTCCCTTAACGGATAGGCAGACAGTATCGAGTGCCAGACCTCACGATCCTGACAAACCTGTCTGGCTTTCTTCACGTTCATTACCCTTTTCATACAAACACGATTTCGGACTGTCTTGACACCACCCTCGGATAATATCCGATTGAACTGATCGTGGGATGTCAACCTTGGTCTCCTCGGCTACCTACATCCATCCACATTTGCATTGTATATCTGCTTTGTCAATTTTTTATTTGTCATTCTTTCCATAAGAACGAACCAGCTTAATTGCCACTTAAATAGATACCAGAACAAATTTAATAAACACCCAGACCCGGAAATGCAGACATCTAAATGTTTATCACACAAATGCCTGTCCCCGTTGGGAATCGAATCCGAGCCTCGCGGTTGATCGGTGTAGTTAGGCGTGTACGCTAGCCACTCGACCAACGAGGCGGTCAAATTTTTAAATTTATAGTGAATGTTAAATTACAGAAGAATTATTAAAACAACGAATTCTATGAATTCAAGACCAACTAATTTCATTGAACATACAGGAAGACAAGATCACAGAGTACATAAAATGTTCATAAATATAGACTAAAGAGTTTACTAATTGTACAGGATCGCATTATATAAGCGATTGCATTAGTGTTTATTAGACGTAAAACAATATATTTGTAATTGTAAAATTAATATTATTGCGTCATGCGGACATCAAAGTTGGTTGGTAATGATGCGTAGCCAACCCTAAGCCGGTGTGTTAGGCCTCGAGCAAAATTAAGTTTGCCGGCTACCTTAACCTCCGAATCGGATCACGTCAACGGCAAGCACTGACTTTATGGGGGCAGGAAAAAGTAAGCGGGCGAGTCGCTGCGAAACTCTACCACCTAGTAGGATTAGATACATATACGTAACCAGTAGTTACGCTCCAAAATACAAAAAAAAAAATTGAAGTAAAACTTCTCTTAAAATGATGCTACAAAGAAGTTTCACTTCTTACGTGTACACACACACGCACGCAAACACACTTTTTATTATTATGTGATAAGTTAGAGCACAAGCACACATATCTCTCCTGATGGTAAGACACACATATATATATATGCAATATTGATGTGGGTGCGTCGGCGTCTTGTGGCCGATGTGTTAGGCCAATTGTACGAGTCTGACAGCTACCTTCCTGACCGGAACATGACACTATCATTATAGCGGCAGGAATTGTTCAGGCGTTGCTACCCGACAAAGTTGTCTTACAAGATGAAGGATTGGTAGCATAGAAATAGGAATATATAAAAAGTGCAACAATGTTCTTTAGCCAATGAAGTTGTTTAAAAACCGTTGGAATGGACATATTATAACTTAAGAACAGGTATTTGTTTTTTTACAATTAATGTTGATATTATGTATTTTGAAAGATATAACGACATTTATTGATATTATATATTTCGAAAGAGAAAACGAGAATTATCCTATATTTTCGCGTCCATTTAAAGTGACGTCATGACAGTCCTCATGCTTGCTAAGAATGCCATATTTTGTGTAAAATTTTATAGTGATGTGGTATTACAAGTGTCGATATTATATTTTACGCTCCCAGAAAATATTTTTTGGACAAGATATGAATGAATACCATTGGCATTGAAAATATCAATCACAGTTTATCGTAATAAGAATTCTTTTAAGTGCTTACTTTAAAGTTGAGAAAGTGGTTTGAATGCAAACTAATCACATTTTTTTGTAATGATAATGAATCTTGTAATAAATATTAAGAGTTAACTTAAATAAATATAAAAATATTTGCACACCACAATGTAAAAAAATCTGTTGGTGAAAAGTAAATAAATATTCTTTCTTTCATTACATTTCGCTATTTGTAAGCCAATTGAGTAGCCAACTAAATATGTTGATGGTAGCAATTTCATTCGGTAGATAAATAATAATTCTTACCTATTTACCTAAACTTAACTATCGATCATCACTAATAGATCGTGTATCGACATCGATACTCTTCTTTTTCTGGATATTTTTAGTAAAGTCAATAGCAGCCATATTTTATAGAAGGTAGCAAGTTTTTTTCGTAGCCTGTATTTCATGTCCATATACTTAGATGTAAATGTTCGGTACTCACGAAGTTGCGCACCCACTTGGAGAGATGGTCGGTGTACCTCGGCTGTGTGTACCGACTGTCCACCAGTAGGACGGCCCCCCAGTCCCCGCGGTGGCGCACGCAGCGGCCCAGCGCCTGGTTCAGGGCCCTGCGACACACAAAAGGTAAAGTATAATATCTGAGCAAGAGTTCTGACTCGAACGTTCTTGTCAACCCAAGCAGCGAAAACGCCAACTAGTATTCATAAGTTAAAACAAAATTGCCGAGATATATAACCACAAGTACCTACATATATGCTACTTCTATAGGCCGATCACGACTTGTCTTTATGTAACTACTTTATGCCAACTGCATGAAATCACTACTTATATCTATTTACATATATTATTCACTATAGCTGAACATTTTAGTTTACAAATATGTGTAATAGATGGCACCATTTTCCATACAATGAAGGTGGGAATTGGATTAGCGAATATGTCGACACAGCATGGCAATACACACACACACACACTCGCAACTACACACGGGGTCTGATTTTTTAACGTTGACACTCTAAATATTTAAACCTCCAATTCACACATATACATATCTTCACGCCAAGTCCCTTGCGAGGTAGGCAGGGAGCTTCGATTGTCAAAGGTCACGATCCTTAAAGACTTACCTTTCCTCCACATTCATTACTATTTTTATACAAACACGACTTTGGGAGACTCTTGACACCACCATCAGACCAATAGGTTCGATCGTGAAATCCTAGATCTCACCGTGTACCGACATCCATCCACATTCAAACTGTATATCTATTTTGTCAATTTTTCGTCTTTCCATATGACCAAATCAGCGGAGTATGTCCTTTTCCATTTTAACAACACTTTCTTTAAATCCCACTCTTTCTCGGATCTCACTGTTGCGAATACGATCAAAAGTTAAATGAATAATGTCATAAATTAATAAATTATTTCTAGCAATAAACTGAAACTGTGGGTACCTGTAAGCCTGTACGCGGTACCACTCGTTACCAGAGAGCAGGTTCCTCTCCTTGGCGTACTTGTCGTTGTATTTCATTTTCTCCTTCACCGCTATGTCGTACGTGTTCGGGAACGGGACTCCGAACTGTTAGTAATGACAAAATGAAACAGTTTTCTCTGATGTAAAGAAAATCTATACTCCAGTTATCGCATTCGATTTTTGATATTTAAACATACAAAAGTAAGTTTATTTATATACTAGCTGTTGCCCTCAGCGTTTCCCGGTGGTTAATGGTTCGAGAGGAACATTTTTTCGAGATGTTTCCCCGTGTTGGTCCGGGCTCCTTTGCAGAATAGACCATCTGTCTTTCTTGCCAGGCAGCTCGTAAAAGGCGAGCGTAGGCTTATCATCACTAACACCGTGACATCTGACTAGGTGGTAGAGTTTCGTTGCTTGCCGCCATAACGTCATGACGTGTTCCAGTTTGGAGGGTTATATTTGCTCGAGGTCTAACATCTTGACCTCAGGTTGGCAACGCACCTTTAGCATCTTTGGTGTCTCTAGGCGGCGTGAATTTCTTACCATCAGGGAATCCGTCTGCTTGTTTTCCTTCGTATTACATAAAAAAACTATAGTATGTATTAATCCAAGCTACCCTCTACGTGTGTGCTATGTAAATTTCATAAAAAATCAGTTTAGCAGTTTTTGCTTGAAGAAGTAACATACAAACTTCACATTTATAATATGAATAGGTTAGGATTGAATAAGGTTTTTAGTGACGCAATATGCAGTATATGTAATACCCGTAATATGTTAATTTTAGTTTCTTTGGTAAATTTAGAACCTTGTTACTTTTTTAACTGTAATCAATATATATATATATAATGCAAAATTGTATAAAATAGCACCAAAATTGACCAATTTCACCTATATCATCTTTGGTGTCTCTAGGCGGCGTGAATTTCTTACCTTTAGGAAATCCGTCTGCTTGTTTGGCTTCCATTATCATAAAAAAAAATCACTCAATATAAACACGAAATTCAATAATTATGAAAAAAACTTCGACCATCTTTTCTCTCAATGGCGCCAAAACTCCGACTTGTTTTTATAAACCAAATTAACAAAAAAAAATTAAAACATGAAGGAGGTTAAACTCACAGCAATCACAGCTCTAGCTTGATGATCCTTAAAGTCCATGCCCTCCGAAACTTTCCCCCGATAAACCGCCAGGAGGAGGGCGCCTTTATCTGTGTCCACGTATTTGTAAAAATCCTGTAAACAACCAACCATTTTATATGTAATATGAAAATTAAAAATTAAAGCATAAAACGCATTAAATCATCGAAATTATAAAGGTTTATATCATATACATACAAATACCCAGATAACAACGGCTTTACAAAGAGAAAAATATAGTTAAGAAAATCATCATCAAAATATAGTTTACAAAATACAGAAAAAGTGTACAGTTTGATCACCCATGGCGTATGGATCTGAATGCTGGACAAATAAGAGATCACACAAACAAACGATACAAAATTCAAATGAATTGAAGATGATGCAATAGTCAGTTGGATTTAAAGCTCGGTGTAGTTGCATAAAATCGCGAGATTAGCAACAAATTAGTCATTCAAAAAAAAAAGTCAGTTAGAATAATCACACTACAGATATAACGTGCGCAACATATACATAGCAACATCTCGGTAACTAATAATTAGATCACCAGCAGCAGATGATAGGGTAGTCTCCTTCCGACGACCGACCGACCGACAAATGATGTCAAAGAATTCAAACTTGTAGTAAGTATAAACAAGTAGTTATGTATTAGCCTTAGCCCATACTGGACGGCGGTGACTTGAGTCTAGAACGGGCGCGGCACACAAATCTTTGAAAACTAAAAGAAAAGTATCTTCACGCCCATATCCCCGAAGGAGTAGACAGAGGCACAACCAGGGCACCCACGACTTGCCGAAGCTACTAAGGCCCACAATGTGATAGAAAACTACTTTCCGCATTAGTCACTTCAATGTGGGTTAGTTTGATAATTCGTGCCCGTCGTCGCAAACGCTCTAGGCTTGCAGTGTGGACGAACACTTAGATTCTGTCCTTTAGTAGCGTATTAATTTTCGTAATTATTGTATATTAGCCGACCCGGATATTTCCGTATCGCATTATATTAACAGCTACTAACAGTGTGTATGGAAAAAAATAAAGTATTGTTTTTTCCTAATTTTCTGTAATTTTAGCGATTTGTTTTCTACCAAGAAATTATATAAAAGTTAATTATTCTTAGAAAATCTTCTAACAAAAAGATAACAAAATTTATCCATCCGCTTGAGCTTGATGCGACGACCAAAGGAAATGGGGATTCACATTTATATATAAAGCATATAGATTATTTTACATTGTCACTTCCGACAAGGGACAAGACCGTTATTTATACTAGATTATTTATAAGATATGGTAACATTTGTTGTAAAGATATTTATTGTTAAACTAACCTCCATCGTGTCGTCATGATCTTTCGCATTTCTATTTTCCAAAAATATATGTTTCAGTTCCTCTAACTCCTTCCAAAGGCCAGTTTCTTGCCACCTATTGACAAATAATGCTGGGTCAAATTGGACTGAGTTATGCCAAAATGTACCAACTGCATAAAGTTGATTTCGAGAAAACGGCGCCTAAAGTAATATTTGTAACACGTGGTTCTACTATCTTTATTAATTTATTATTATTATCAATATCTTAAAATATTTTATTTAATTCATTGATCCAAAGTCATGTGGTATTTATTTAAATTATCAAGGGTTCACCAAATGTTTTTGGATAATTATAGCAGAATTGTTTCAGACTTAGTCCTTATGTGTAGCTTGGTTCATAGGTTTTTTTGTGTCAAATGTAAAAATGTAGGATAAGTTGTTTTTGTTGAGTAGTAATATAGCACATTATGAGCACTTTGGTGTCAATAACTCATTTTTTGACAATTTGTGGGTTGGTATATTTTGGCATAACTCGGTCCAATTAATAAGTCACATTTGGCCTTCCATTCGAATTTAACGACAAATCTACGTAACTGCTAAACACTTTTCAGTTTAATATAAATTTAATAATAAGATAATAAAAAAATAATGTCAACAAATGATTCACTTTGACAAATATTTACAGATTATAATATATAATATAAGATTGACAGATGTCAAAGGTGATTTAGTAAAATGGCCGCACTGTATGTAGATCGATAAATGATTCACTTAAAATAATTGATCTCTAAAATAAGAGTGATATTAACTATTACTACTTTATTTACTATTATTTACTTTTTTCTTCAGTAGTTTTTGCGGAACAGCTAATTAAGCATGATACCTTGATCAGGAAACTTAGCCATTATGGAATTAAAAATAAGTCACTCGATCTTCTGATTCCTTATTTGAGCGGGAGAATTAAAAAAGTCGAGATCAATGGTGTAAAATCGAGAGGTGCTGCTGTTACTATGGGTGTCCCCCAGGGCTCCATTCTGGGACCATTTTTGTTTCTTATATACATAAATGACTTGCCTTACCACGAAAGGGATAATCATGGAATAGTGCTGTTAGCGGATGACACTTCACTATTATTTAAAGTGAAAAGACAACTGGGTAAGTATGAAGAAACGAACGATGCTATTTCAAAAGTTGTACTCTGGTTCAATGTAAACCATCTCTTTCTAAATGAAAAAACAACTAAGTGCACCAAATTCTCAATACCTAATGTAAGGCAAGTAGATACCAATGTACAACTCAATGGGAACAAACTGGACCTAGTAGATTCCACCACATTTTTAAGAATCACTGTAGATAAAAAGTTACAGTGGGGCCCACATATTGCAAAACTTGCCGTTAAATTGAGCTCAGCAGCTTACGCTGTTAAGAAAATAAGGCAGTTAACAGATGTCGACACCCCTGAAGTTTATTTTAGTTATTTCCACAGCATCATGACTTATGGCACTCTCCTCTGGGGAAGCTCAGCCGAGGTAAACACAATATTTGTCTTGTAAAAGAGGGCTGGCTATACGGGCAATTTATAACTTAGGCCCAAGAGTTTCCATCAGGGAAAAGTTTAAAGAAATAAAAATTCTAACGGTGGCTTCTCAATTTATTTTTGAAAACTTCTTATATGTCCATAAATATATAAACTTATTTAAGAAAAATTGTGATGTATATGCTGTAAACACAAGGAATAAAAACAATCTTGTTGTGCATAAGTCTCGTCTCCATAGAATCAGTTATTCTTTCATGGACCAATGTATACGTTTTTACAATAAACTTCCCGAGCATATTAAAGACTTACCATTTAATAAATTTAAAAAATGTATTAAGATTAAGATGTATGGTAAGGGTTATTATAAGATTTCAGAGTATTTAGAAGACAGACATGCTTGGGATTAATTGCTCCTCATCCCAATCTCTACAAATATAATTTACAAAAGTTAATTACATTTCCAAATGTAAATGTAATTCACTTTTGTAAATTACATTTATAAGAAAAAAGATAAACCCTCTGAGTTTCTTTCGTCGGATCTTCTCAGTGAGTGGCCGCGTTCCGATCCGGTGGTAGTTTTTAGAATTATATAGACGCGTTACAAGAATCTTTGTATAGATCTACGTAATAAAAGCTAATTTGATTTGATTTGAACTTTGTATTGCGCACAAAACTTTGGACAGCAGATGTTATAAAACAAAATTATGATATGATATGACATTATATATGTATATATATACATAATAATAAATCTACCACCGGATTGGAACGCTGCCATAATGAGAAGATCTGGCAAGAAATTCAACACGTTTGTCTCTTTTCCTCGTTTTAAAATATAAATATAATAATTAGAGTGATGATACAGTATATTTATAAGACATTGGTAAGAGGAGCATCTAATTGCAAGAGCTCTTATCTACTAATATTCAGCAAGGGTATAATAACCATTCTAATATAATTTTAATTAAACACATTTCTTAAATTAATTATCTGGAAATTATCATATAATCGGGAAGTTTATTGTAAAACGGTATACATTGGTCCATGAAAGAATTGCTTACTCTGTGGACACAACATACGCACTGCAAGATTGTGTTCTGATAAAATATTAAAAATATTTCTGTGAACATATTTGTATATTACATTTTTAAAAATATACTGGGTTGTTACAGTTACAATTTTTTTTCAGGGAAATTCTTGGGCTCAGTTATAAATTGCAGTTATGGCACCTTTTTTGTAAAATAAGTATGGTAATAACTTCCGCAAAACTCCCCCAGAAAAGAATTTGATACGACATGATGATGTAAAAATAACTAAAATAAACCATCCTTGCGGTTTCAAAATCAGTTAATTGTCTCATATTTTTTACAGCATACATGAGGCTATCCTGGTTGCAAGTTTATACATATAAACATTTTAAGTAATTCCGTTAACGTGACTGCCCGGTTATGCGGTTATGCCCGGTTCCTATATTCAAAATGAGTCGTTTTGATTACGGATGGTAGTATTTTGTACGCTTAGTAAGATTACTAACAACGGTTGCTCGATTCCGAGTATTGATTCTAAACATTTTTTGAAAATATTGGCAACGCTCCGTTGCTTTTGAACAAACTAAGAATGGTTTAGCTGACGGATTACGATTCGTTGATTATAGGAACCGGGCATTAGTCAAAGATTTCAACCGATAGCGACGAACCAGTGACAGATATGGCGTCCATAGCCGAAGTTGTTCTTATCCTTGCAAAGAGAATACGAGATGCGACGGTTACGGGTCTGAGGATAAGTATGTGAAAATGTATTTATTTCACAGCACAATTAGGAGGCAACGTATACCTAGCGACGAGCGTGGCCATGAGCCGGTAGGAGGGCAGGAAGGCGAGTACCCCGTGCGGGACGAGGGTGGCGACCCGCCGCAGCGCCGCCCCCAGCGCGTCCTGCACGTGGGGCTGGCCCGTGCTGCGGCTCGTGCACTCCACGCCCAACCCACCACCGTCCTGGTACAGCGTGCCCACCCACACCTGCACGCCAACTGCACAGTTACTATTTTTGTTTTTTAAGTGAAAATTTCTTTAGCAGCGTTGCGCACTTTTTTGGAGTGGGTAAAAACTTCTAAACTCGCGTCAGGACACGTGACCTCATCGAAAATTCGTAAGTCGGCGCAGGGCGCTTGCGCGAATGTTCGTGTTGTCATGTTTGTGTACGATAGCGCAATAAATGAATATTGTATTCTGCCACATAAATGATAGTACTTCATACAGATAATTAAAGCAAGTTGTACAAAATTATTCCCTAACCATTCCAAAATATTAAATATGCACAACGTTAATATTCAAGTTTTCACTTCTGTCGACACTCCCGGAGTGCAACCCGTCGTGTTTTCTTGATTTCATCCATTCTTACAGTGAAGCCGGCTGAACGCACCGAAAACATGACACACGCGACGTCACTCCCTCTGAGGCGTGCCATTCAAGGCTTAAAGTGCAAGCAAGAGCGCGGAACGAGCGACAAAGAGGTCAATCGGCCTCCGTTCTTATGATGTTGTCACGTTCAACTATCGTTTAGTAAATCGGTTTTATAGACAATCGCTTTTTTCTATTATAAATGATTTATACGATTCACTTTTTTTCTATGACCAAATCAGGGCATCTTATTCTAAAACTTAGCCAAGGCGTTGATTTTGCATAAAGTTATGGTATAAATTTTCGAATAAAACGCGCTTAAAGAACTTAAATTGTACGCCCATTAGCGTTGACACCTGGTTTGGAACGCCTGTTGTGTCTAAAAACGCATTAATTGGCATCCACTCGAATTTTTCTGTCCTTAAAAAATATTACTTTTCAAACTCAAAATAATGTCAACTAGTCCTTTTTCTCCTGCACTCTTAAAATCGTTAATCACATAAATAATACTCAAAATGGGACACAAAATGCTCACCCTATCGACGGGTATGACGTGGTTGGTGGTGATCTGCAGCGGGAAGTCGGTGCCAAGCTCGGAGTGCAGACTGAGGAGCGGGGTGAGCGTGCCCGAGGCGAGCAGCACGCAGCGGGCGGCCCGCAGCGCGCCGAACACAACCGCGGGGTTCATACACACCAGACGGAGCTCCAGCCGCTCCTTGCTTATTGACTGGAACCACAATACCAGGAAATTCACTTTCAGTACCCTGGGACCACACCAACGGTAAATGCCGAAAGTTGTAGCGATGGTGGACGTTTAGATTAGATATACGCTTATGTGCATAACGCGGCATTGATAACGTTATCCTTATTGCCGTTTGAAGTTAGATGATAGCTCAAGCAACAGTTAACCCGAGATTATTGCAATGAAGCGGCTACACTGTATAGTTAATACAATATTGATTGCGATAATAACGGCATTTGACGTTTGTAGTCCCAACATTTGGGGCTTCTTCACAGGTTAAATGGGAAGAGGTCGAAAAATTGTGTCCCTTATCAGGAGTCGTAAGCTTTTACGCCGACCTCTCACATAAAAAAAACAGTGTCGAGAGAAGAAGTAGTAGTGCTTAATTCTGTGAGCTTTTAAGGCTGAACGTAATATTATCAAATGAATACTAATCGAAATGAATATAAAGTGACACTGAGTCTCAAGACATGAGTTTTAATTACACGTCATTTTTATTACGGCAAACAAAATTCGCCATATTTCGCCAGTTTTGTTTTCCCCGTATCGAACCGGGTTCTCTGAGTAAAATTGACCAGCATCACAGTCAGGCAACTCATAAGAGCCGAGTCATTACTAAGAAGAACACCAATGGTGGTGTGCTGTGCAGCAACATGTCCAAGTAGGGATTCACCGTATCACCTATTTCTACCGCCATATTAATGCCTTTGTCACGTTCCTAACCTAACTAGGTATATGTAGTTTATTATATTCTCAAAATTGAACAAAATTGGCATGAAAATTAATAAATCAAACATACTTATTATTAAATATCTATATTAAAAAAATGTGTGCGTGTACTAGCGTACACTCGTAAAAAGTGAAGAAGTGAAACTTCTTTATGACTTAATTTTTCAAAAGATAATTTACTATATGCAACTTTACAGAAATGGGTTAAGTAAAGTTTATTGCCAATCCCTACTCCGCTGGAGAAAATATACTTCGAATCACGCGTGGTAGGGATAAGATTAAAGATGTCAAGATTAAAAATGTCAAATTAATGTTAAATGGAAATTTGAATGCAAATGTTAGTAATACATTTTGCTATTAAGTCAATGTCGTGTTTTTTTTTCTCAATCTCTACCTCTCCAAACTTTCCTATTCTATCCTAACCACCTATCCAAACCAAAAGTTTAGGCTTTGTTCGGACTATTTACTAGATGGTTTATGTGAAGAATTGGACGGTTCTTCATTTATTAAATTTTTTGTAACAACTGAATTCATTAATTGGCGGATCGTTTTGTTAATGACTATTGGGTATTTTTCTGCCAAATTGAAACATTTTTCAGGGTTTTTTTTACTATGTTGTGTCATGTCATTCATACGGTCATATACATAGCGAAGCACGTAACGGGCCGCTAGTACAAAATAACTAACTGCTAAATAAGTTCCCACATCATGACTGATTGAAGCTGTCAACTAGTCCATCGACAAAATGTTGTCGTCATAGTTCAGAGACTTAAATGTGCATTGCGCCTTTTTCATTTCGTTCATTCATTCATTACCTCTCCACTCACTTTCAATCATTAATAAATATTTAAAAAATAAATATACCTTATTAAAACTTGACCTTTTCCATGAAGCTCCAAATGTATTTTCGGCAAAATTAACAATACGCACAAGGATCGGCTTAAAGTCATCCATATATTTGCCAGACTCACGATATAAGAAACCTGAAACGCCATATGTCAGAAATCATCATCATCATCGTCATCAGCCGGAGGAAGTCCACTGCTGGACATAGGCCTCCCCCAAAGAGCGCCACAAGTAACGGTCACCAGCCACTTGCATCCAACGACTCCCCGCGACTTTGAAAAGATCGTCAGTCCACCAAGTGGGAGGTCGTCCAACACTACGTCCTCCGGTGCGGGGCCGCCACTCGAGAACCTTTCTTCCCCAGCGGTTGTCGGTTCTGCGAGCAATGTGGCCTGCCCATTGCCACTTCAGCTCGCTGACTTTCTGGACTATGTGGGTTACTCTCGTTCTCTTGCGGATCACGGATCATATCCACCAATCATCACCAATCCATAATATTAAATGAGAAAATGCATATGTTTGTATGTACTTATGTTCAGTCTATATTAAAATGTCAAAACATAGCTTTTGTTTGGTTAATTTTAGTATAAATAAAAGTATGTTCACGCCCATATCCATGAAGAGGTAGGCAGATGTAAAAGCAAAAAAGGTGAAATCGGACATTAGTCCCACAATGTGATAGGTGGCATTAGTTATTAATAAATAAATAAATATTCCTAAACAAGTTACACAAATTATTAAATTGAATCTAACCCAAAGTTAGCAAATTATATGCCTGTGATAGAGGTATTACTCAACGATTCGAATACATAGAAATACTTATCTAGATACCATAATATTTAATAAACACCCAGACCCGGAAATGCAGACATCAATTAGGGCAGGTATTTGTCATCAGACAAGTACCTGTCCCCGTCGGGGATTGAACCGAGCCTCGCGGTTGGTCAGTATATTTAGGCGTATACGCTAGCCACTCGACCAACGAGGCTGTCAAATAGAAACTACTTACGTTGCACTGTATCTAGAGATTCTATCAACGTGCCGGTGACCTGTGTGATGCCGTTCAGCGTTCGTGAATCCTCCCGCAGTCGTCTGCAGAACATCTCAGCGTGTTGGCTAAAAGCTTTCATAATAATTTTAGTAACCCAAAATCCAAATACGAATGGAAGGTAATACTACAAACTATTTCCAGAGAACTAATATTAACTAAAGGAGATATATATTATATAGACAAACTTTATGTTTTTGGGTGTAATAAATAAATAATACCAGGACAAATTATGCAACTTCAACTAACGCTAAAGTAAGAAAATTATATGATTTCCCATTGTTTGTACGTGCTCCTTTGTAGAAGAGACCATCTGCCTCCCTGCCTGGCAACTCCTAAAAGGCGAGCATATGCTTACCGTCACAAACACCGTGACATCTAGGTGGTAGAGTTCTACTCTACCGCCTAGATGTCACG
Organism: Calephelis nemesis; assembly: GCA_002245505.1. Taxonomy (NCBI): domain Eukaryota; kingdom Metazoa; phylum Arthropoda; class Insecta; order Lepidoptera; family Riodinidae; genus Calephelis; species Calephelis nemesis. The sequence goes on along the minus strand of NJDD01000659.1, from coordinate 231,777 downwards.
TAGCAGCTACTCGCCTGGATTGGTACCACCGTTTTACTGATTCCCGCCGCCATCACGTCAGTGTTTGCCATTGACGCATTCCGGCCGAAGGATAAGGTAGCCGATAAATTAACCTTTGCTGGAGGCCTAACATTCCGGGCTCAGTTTGACAACGTACCATTACCACCTTTGGTCCGGGCTCCTTTGAAGAATAGACCACCTGTCTTCCTGCCAGGCAGCTAGGCAAAGGCGAGCATAGACTTACCATTACTAACACGGTGATATCTGACTAGGTGGTAGAGTTTCGCAGCGACTCGCCCGGCTACTACCGCCTTATCTATTCATGCTGCCATAACGTCAGCACTTGCCGTTGACGTGTTTCGGTTTGGATAAAGTAGCCGGTACATTAACTTTTGCTCGAGACCTAACATCCCGGCCTCAGGTTGGCAACGCACCATTACCACCTTTGGTGTCTCTGGGCGGAGTGAATTCCTTACCATCAGGAAATCCGTCTGCTTGTTTGCCTACCAATATCATGAAATAAAATGTAACAGAACACATTGTTAGAAAAATCTATACATATAATAAATCTGCAGAAGGGTCGATTCTGTACATTGAAAATATTGCAAAAATAATTAGCCCTCTGCTATTTATTTTTTCAATATTTTCAATGTACAGATTTAACAATATATAACCGGGTCAAATTTAACAATAAACTATTTATATATTCGAAACCAATTTAGCGTTCGATAATCTATACATAATAAATTTTTAGAAGGGTCAATTCTGTACATTGAAAATATTGAAAAAATAAATAACAGGAGGTGTTACTGGATCGATACCAAACTCAAATATGTGATTAAAAAAAATTGTCTGTCTGTATGTTCAGGCATCACGTGAAAACTAACGGTTCGATTTCGAAGAAACTTGGTATAATTATATTTTATTATCCTAGGCATAAAATGGGATACTTTTTATCCTGATCCGCGCGGACGGAGTCGCGGGCGGAAGCTAGTAGTATATAAAATTTAGATACCTTCGTATTGCTCAATGCCGATGTTATGATTGTGCAAAGTTTGTACAAAGTGCTGAACATCCCACGCGTAAACCGCTTCACCGTTGTTTACCGGCTTGTCACTCACCAGCGGAATCTGATTTTGGAACCTACCATGAACAAATATTGATTAAGTCATTACCAACAAGATCACTGGCGGTAGAGTGCTGTGCAGCGCCGGACCTACTTTAGCGCCTTAAAGACATTGATATGTTTAGGTCCAGAGTGTAAAATAGGCCTTACATTCAGAGTAAAAATATTGCGGCTGCAACCTATAAAATCATACATAGCTTCACGCTAAGTCCTTTACAGAGTTGGTAGGGTATCGAGTGTCAAATCTCACGACCCCGTGTTGGTCCCTGGCTCCTTTGCAGAATAGACCATCTGCCTTTCTTGCCAGGCAGCTCATAAAAGGCGAGCATCACTAACACCGTGACATCTGACTAGGTGGTAGAGTTTCGCAGCGACTTGCCCGGATTGGTACCACCGCCTTACCTATTCCTGCCGCCATAACGTCATGACGTGTTCCGGTTCGGAGGGTAAGGTAGCCGGTAAACTTACTTTTGCTCGAGGCCTAACATCCTGACCTCAGGTTGGCAACGCACCGTTACCATCTTTAGTGTCTCTAGGCGGCGTGAATTTCTTACCATCAGGAAATCCGTCTGCTTGTTTGCCTTCCTATAACATAAAAAAGAAACGACCCTGACATACCAGATTGGCTACCTCCACATTCATTACCCCTTTCATATCAATACGCCAGTTTCGGAGACTCTTGACACCACCCCCGGATAACATCTGAGCGATTTGATCGTAGAATGTTAACATTGGTCTCCCCGAGTGCCTACATCCATCCGTATCCGCATTGTATATCTGCTTTGTCAATCTTCTAGTATCTATGGCTAAACATCTATGGCATATATATAGGCTACGATTGTCTCTCATCGTCAAGAGATTCGTGTCCTCATTCCGTGTCTTATGCCATAAAAATTCAATCTCATGACTTAGTAAGTTTAATGAAATATTTATAGGTCTAGTTTTGTGAGGACTTAGTTCTGTACCGCACCTATTCCTATTAAAACAACGTCAGCCACTACCATTACTATCTATCGGCATACTATATTTTTACTTCTAATGTCATACAAAAACCCTCAGGAATTAACCTATCTTCAAAATATACAATTAAATAAATATCCCTGGACAAGTGACACAGGTTGAATCGAACCCCCAAAGTAAGCAAATTATATGCTTGTATACACGACTACTTCGAAATGACCGACCAAATTTGAATTGTAGGAGGTAAAGGCTCAAGTAGTAATGCATTTTTAATATTATTGTTGCCAAATTGTAATGTTTACTTTTATAAACATTCATTCAAAACAGTCCGCTAAAATGCTTTACTTGTTGTCGCGCTATGTCGTACCTAGTACGAGACATGACGTCACCAGCCTGCAAATGCGACTGCGGTCGATGGGAACCAGTTTAATGCTTTGTTTACATTATAACCATGCATCTTTGATTTTGTGTCGGATAAACATATATATATTTTTTTAATTTTAGTTTTTTCAAAAATCGAAAGTGTTATCGATTCTGAACCGTTATTCAAAATTATGTTTGAATTTCGACCAACGGTCGACCACTAGTAATTATAATATATTCTTTATAACTCTTCACGAACACTGTTTCTTAATATTAAGTACAATTTCATTATTTTAAATATATGGATTAAAACTGCTGTTAAAATTAAGAAAAAAAAACTTGCTCACCACTGGTTCCAGTTACGTAGAGCTTTCACTAAATAGTCGAGGCTGCCACTTGAGTCCGAGTAACGATATCCCAAGGCCACCTCCAGTTCCTACAGAAATATAGTACTTAGAACTGTGTATCTCTATAGGACATAACTACCCGCATTAACGCTTAGTATACTTTGCGTACTTTCATAGCATTATGAGCTATGGAGTATTGCTCTGGGGATAAGCTGGTAGTCTTAATTCCATATTTATTATACAGAAGAGAGCTATTAGATCCATTTACAATCTTAAGCCAAGAGACTCCATTCGCGAACTATTTAAGAAAATCAATATATTGACTCTGCCATATACAAAAATATAATTAATGTGAAGGAAAATATAAATAAGTACAAAAAATGCCATCCATATCATATTAACTCGCGTCACAAAAATCACTTGTTGCCACCGCAGTTTAGATTACAAACTACAAGAAAATCATTTCTAGGAAACGGAGTTCGTTTTTACAACAAAATTCCTAAGGAAATAACAGACCTCCCTGATACGCAATTTAAAAGCGTAATTAAGAGAAATCTTATGGAAAAAGCATATTACAAAATCAGTTACTACATTAAAAATTTCGCCACGGGACTTGAATCCTCAGTAGCTCAAATGGTTAGAACCTTCGTCGGCTTGAGACGAAAGGTTACAGGCTTGAACTCAGACTGGGGGAATTTTTTTCTTTCTTTAAAATTCTGAATAGCAATGTGAGAGCGGCTACCATATTTTGTGGTAATGGCACGTTTTTTCCGTAGCTATTTGATGTCCATGTATTTATACATATAAATACATATTAGGTGAGAGCTAATTGACATAAGATATTGATATACGAAAGTACCCCGGATAGGAGACACGCATGAAGCATAGGGACTCCTACGAAATACAAAAATATATTAACGACATTTTGAACTGCAAGAAAAAACCTGTTGTCTAGTTCATTTAATTACAAAATTGTCTCAAACTAAGATCAAAGAAACTACTAACTTTTATTAAGTTTACATTATGTTTTAAACAAGCCGGCTGCTTTACTGATAATACGAGATAATTCGTTTTTGTAAATGCTATAGATGTTACTTGTATGTCGCTATTTTGTGGTCGGGATTTTAGGCCTAGCCTTTAGCGCGTTAATGACAATGGCGAGCACAGGTGCTATAGGCGCTAAATATGCCGGAATTACAATTTAGGCAGAAAATAGGGCGACAACAATAAAATATCCTCGTAGTCTGGGTCCTCTTCGGCCTGGCAGCTCTTATGGGGTGATCGAAGAGAGTGCAAGAGTGCGGTGCAGAAAATTGCCCTTGTACTGATCCACCAACTTACTTAACCCTGCGACCATAATGACAGTGTCATGTTCCGGTCCGAAGGGTAGGGTAGCCGGTGACACATTAATGCCTGGTTCCTATAATCAACGAATCGTAATACGTCAGCTAAACCATTCGTAGTTTGTTCAAAAGTAACGGAGAGTTACCAATATTTTCAAAAAATGTTAAGAATCAATAGTCAGAAACGAGCAACCGTTGTTAGTAATCTTAGTAAGCGTACCAAATACTACCATCCGTAATCAAAACGACTCGTTTTTTGAATATAGAAACCGGGCCTAAACCTAACACGTAGGCAAGAAAACCTAAAGCATCTATGGTGTCTACAGGCTACTGTTATCTCTTACCATCAGGGGAACCGCATGCGTGCTTCGGTCTTTTGCAAAATAAACTATATACCTGTATTGCTGTTACTACTAGATCATTGGTGAAGGCATAAGAAGCTGCATCTCTGCATATGTCCTCGATATTGTGACCTTCGTCGATTATGACTATGTTGTTAATCAAATCTATTTGCATCTGTAAATTAAGACATTATGATTATTATTACAAAAATTGAAATCCCGATAGCACAAAACGTTTTAACAAAAATAAATAAATATCCCTGGACAAGTAACACATATTGATTCTAATCTCTAAGTAAGCAAATTATATGCTTGTGTTATGGGTGTTAGTCAACGATTCTAATACATTGAAATACTTAAATAGATTTCAGAATAAATTTAATAAACACTCGGACCCGAAAATGCAGACATCCAAAGGTTCATCACACAAAGGCCTGCCCTCGTTAGGAACCGAACCCGAGCCACGCTGTTGGTCGGTGTAGTTAGGCGCTTACGCTAGCCACTCGACTAATTAGGCGGTTGAGTTATAATAGGTGCTTTCATAGATAACCTTTTTTAAATGAATAACCAGATTTTTTGCGACGTTTCATATGTTACTGTCAATTTTAACTAGGTGGTAGAGTTTCGCAGCTACTCGCCCGGATTCGTACCACCGCCTTACCCGTTCCTGCCGCAATAACGGCAGTGCTCGTCGTTGACTTATTCCGGTTCGGAGGATAAAGTAGCCGGTAAACTTACTTTTGCTCGAGGCCTAATATCGCGGGTTCAGGTTGGCAACGCACTATGCCACCTTTGGTGAATTTCTTATCATCATGAAATCCGTCTGGAGGAGTATCACATATATATGCGTTGCCGACCTTTAAGGAATGAGTACGCTCTTTTCTTGAAGGTTCCTAAGTCGTGTATCAGCTTGGAAGTACCGACCTTAGTAACTGTTGAGATTTAGGAAGCGACACAGTATAAAACCAAATCGCTCCCTCTGTCCCTTTGTATGCTTAAATCTTTGAATCTACGCAACGGATTTTGATGCTTTTTTAATTTTAATAGATAAAGTGATTGAAGAGGAAGGTTTATATGTATATTTCATAACCGTGCGAAGCCGGGGCGGGCAGCTAGTATGTTATACAATACTCACGCTGTTCCTTATTCCTGGTTCGATCAAATAGTTGTAAGGGCAAAAGACAATATTGGCTGCAGAAGCCATGTCTCGAGCTGCGAAATACGGACAGGCTACAAGCTCTTCACCCGCGGAAATCAGATCTTTGAGGTCAAACGCCGCCGGCAGGACCCTATGGTGGAGAGCTCTTCTGTTGTCAAAGTATTTGCAATTGGTTTCACCTTCAAGTTTTTCATTCTGTTTCTTGACTTTCTGAAAAGGATATCGATAAATTGATTGAGGTTTTATATAGTGGTGAGTTTGGATTTATTTATTTATTATACAAGATTTAACCGAAAGACCGGACAGTGTATTCCCGACAGTTTCCTTTCATCTAAACGTAATAAATTTGGAGTAATCGCAATTTGAACTTCTGAGAGTGTAAGCCCTAATATCAGATGGCAACATTTGGCCAACAAGAGTACGATTCTGTTAGGGTTGTCCTAGCACATTTTAGTATTTGTATGGTAAAAAAATACGATTTGAAAATTATTTTTGATTCCTTATTTGTCTAATACGCTTTATACAGCTTTCAATACTATCATAACTTTTGATTAAACTTTGAATTAAAAAAAACCAAAGTTTCTTTTAAAAACACTTGTGATTTTTGCTTTTACATTTTATATACCACAGTAATGAGTTACCAAGTTACAGATAACTAAATACTAAATGTTAAGTTATCAAATTGTAAAAGTTAACTTAAGGTAAGAATAAAGTATGAACAATGTTAAAAAAGTTAAAAATTATTACCTACATTAATGTCAGTCATAACTTAGTGTAGAGTGCTGTGCAGCAGCTGGCCCGGATTAGTACCTTTGCCTTATCTCATAGCGTCAGTGTTCGTAATTATCATGTTTCGTAATGGAATCCCGGCCAAAAGAAAGCGTAGCATTAGCAACATCTGTGACGTCATAGCCGACGGTTATCTAATTACGTGTTTAAAAGTGAAATGGAACTAAAATATATTTAATTGAGGAACACGTGTATTAAAAAGATAATACAAAAATGTTTAAGCATTCCAACATATTCTATCACATTTTGGTGTGCTAATTTAGTATTAGTCATATGAATTACAAGATTTATTATCAACTAGATGTTCCAGCTAACTTCGTTCCACTCGTTCAGTTTGTATGGAAAAAAATAAAGTTATATTTCCTAGTTTCTTCGCTGTCAAACGGAATGAAAACCCTATATCCGCCTCCTTGTTCTTAGCTACCTCCCTATCTATTTTCAGCCAAATCAGTTCAGCCGTTCTTGAGCTATAAATAGTGTAACTAACACTACTTTTTTTACATATATATATAGATTACAAACAATTTTAAAATTACCTAAATTACCGCAAACTACACAGTAATACAGACATTTTAACATATATTTTTATTTTAGCACTTGCCCTGTGCATTTAAAAAAAAGATTATAGGTTCTAATCCTGTCCAGGGCGAAATTTTTTCTTTCTTTAAAATTTATAGAAATTTAAACACATAATATAGGAATACTAAATAAAAATTCAGATGTATTAAAATAAAATAAATACATAAAATTTAAAACAAATATACAATATTGTATTATTATTAAAGATTATAATCTAAGCTTAAATTCTCTCAATATTTTACCGCCTCGTTGGTCGAGTGGCTAGCGTACTTGCCTAACTGCAACGACCAATCGCGAGGCTCGGGTTCGATTCCCGACGGGGGCAGGCATTTGTGTGATGAACACTTAGATGTCTGCATTTCCGGGTCTGGGTGTTTATTAAATGTATTCTGTTATTTATTTAAGTATTTCTATGTAATAGTATCGTTGACTAACACCCATAACACAAGCATATAATTTGCTTACTTTGGGGTTAGATTCAATTTGTGTGACTTGTCCAGAGAGATTTATTATTAGAGAGATTTATTTTAGACTATTCTGAACTTATTCATGTGTTTCAACAATTAGTGGATAGCGTCGCGTTGTTAGTAATACATTAATAACATTATATTTTAAGTAAATGTATGTATTGTATTGAGTAATACTGTAATGTATTTAGGGCTGTAATCTGTGGTATGCACTGTTAGCTAACTCAAATAAATAGGAAGAAAATCTACCACCGGTTCCAAATCTAGCCAATCAGGAGAAGAAACGGCGAAACAATAAATGGCAAAAAAAATTAGGTATACATTATTTAAATTATGCGCTTCGGTTTTACAATTTTTACTTTTTTATACACTTTATACTTTTATTTTTAAATTGGATGACCTAATCTAAATTTAAGCGAAATGATTAATTATGTAATAACAACTCTATGTATAGATATCTTTAAAATACATTCGGATTTCCGGAGCTTGACGAATATAGCCGAAGCGCAATCAGTACTACTGTACCTTGATACACTCCCTGCACATATCATTCTTGGAAGTCCACTGGCTGCGGTCAAACTCCCGTATACAACTGTTATCTCTACTTGACAGTATCGTCATGGGCGCTAGACCGCAATAGCTGGTCCTCTTGAACTCTTTCACAACTTGCTGCAGCTGCTTGTGTGTGCGTGCTCCGTAGTATATCGTTGGTAGGCTGCAATCAACAATCATTGATGTCCTTATGCGAAGGTTCTCGACTTTTCCATACAAGTCTCTGTAACCAACCCGATGAAACCCATCACCAACTAAAATAAACATGCCGACTAAATACATTAAACATGCTACCACACAAAATTTTACTAATAAACGTTTAACAAACATACATTTTGTGAGTTTCAAAAGATAACTACACTATGAATATATAAATAAAAGTAGTCTACATATCCTTGTATTTTATATATATACCTATTTCTTGTGTGCGTGTTTTTGTCACTCATGTCAACATCAGGTTTTTCAACTATGTTTAAGGGTAACAAATGTAATATCGTATACACGCACACACACATACCATACTAATATATTAATAATACTATACAGGGGTACAGTTTCTAACTTTGTTTGTTAGTAGGGGAGTAATTTTCGGAAATACTGATCCGATCATGAAACTTTTCCAATAACAGAAAGTACACTATAAAGGAGTAATATCCATACTAATATAATGTCTATCTACTGTCTGTTAGACAGTAGATAGACAAACACACTATTACGGTTACACCGCTTAACCGATTTCTATGAAATTTGATACGAATAACCCGAGCTCAAAGGTATCCTATTTTTTTTAAATTCAACGTTTTTTTTTTAATTCAACCCCTTAAGGACTAAAATAGAAGTAGAAAGTATGTATAAAAATGTAACTATTCCACATTGACGAAGTCGCGGATCAACAGCTAAAAGGTTATATTCTATTACCGTCGAAAAAACGAGTTAGTAAAATTAATAGGATATGTAAACAACATTAGAGAAAAACGGGACATTTTAAGCTTTTTGAAGTGGGCACGGGTCGGCTAGTAGTAAATACGATCACTCATTGTGGTTGTTTATTACATACTAGCTGTTGCTCGCGGCGTTGCCCACGTGGTTTCAAAGGAACATTTTTTCAGGATAAAAACTATCCCATGTGTAAATCCAAGTTACCCTCTATGTGAGTGTCAAATTTCATGAAAATCGGTTAAGCAGTAACAAACAAACATTCGCATTTATTACATTAGTAGGATAAATAAAGAAGGTATATTCTATAACTTTTACATTATAATACCGCCACCTAGTATTATACACAAATTATAATGCTAAATAATTATTATACTTTCGTTACAAAAAAATCAAACATATAAACTAGAAAATCTAACTACGAAATCACCAACTAAAACATACAAACACACTTCTACAGTTACCGTTTGTTCATACACGTGACCAGCGCATTGCGATTTTTTTACTCTTATAAGCTGAGATACAAGCTGATATCATGAAATTAACTGCAGCTAGCATGACAATTATAAAATCATGCACTACACTGGCCTACACTCATTTTGGTGCTTAAGATTTTATACCTGATTTTGGGTATATTTGGTGAGCTGATACGAGAAATGTAGTCACTTTTTTCGTACCAGCTCTTGTTCATAAAATCGAAATACATATTTAAGAGAAAGTTTTATTTTTTTTAGAAATTATACATTACTAGCGGCCCGGCTTCGTATTGTTATGAAATATACATATTGTAAACCTTCCTCTTCAATCACTTTATCTATTAAAAAAAAGCACCAAAATCCGTTGCGTAGTTTTAAAGATTTAAGCATACACAGGACATAGGGACAGAGGAAGCGACTTTCTTTTATACAATGTAGTGAAGAAAATTTGTTTTGAGTGATTTTCTTGAGTGAGATTGTCCTGGATAATTTACAAATTAATGTCATAAACGTAATTGTAACACAGACCGATTTCGAATAAAACCAGAAAAAAGTTAAAATGAGAACAGTAGGTAAACTAGAGCTGTCAGCTGACATCTAGTAGCAACAATGTAATTCATATTATCTACTGCACCGACTACAGATGCGAACAGAGCTGCACCGAACCAAAAATATGTTTCTGTAGGCCAGTGCTATCATCATTACCTGTTCATTATCATCAGTTCTTTACCTGTTCATAAATGAAACTTTGGCTAGTGGCTGGGTACACAATCAATATTTAGTCAAAGATACCAATACACAGAAACACATTTACCCCGTGTTGGTCCGGGCTTCTTTGCAGAATAGACCATCTGCCTTTCTTGCCAGGCAGCTCGTAAAAGGCGAGCATAGGTTTATCATCTAACACCGTGACATCTGACTAGGTGATAGAGATTCGCAGCGACTCGCCCGGATTGGTACCACCGCCTTACCTATTCCTGCCGCCATAACGTCATGACGTGTTCCGGTTCGGAGGGTAAGGTAGCCGGTAAACTTACCTTTGCTCGAGGCCTACATCCTGACCTCAGGTTGGCAACGCACCATTACCATCTTTAGTGTCCCTAGGCGGTGTGAATTTCTTACCATCAGGAAATCCGTCTGCTTGTTTGCCTTCCTATAACATAAAAAAAACCTAAAAAAATATTTAGAAGCACTTTTTGACGACCAGGGTACCGGTGACCTTATTTTAAAAGAATTAAATTTTCTATGCAATTTCAATAGTAAGGGCAAATCAGGCTTTTTTTCTTGACCATTGACATATTGTTTTTCATAACATTAGACAGCAAACAAAGACACGAATATTCTGATGGCAAGTCGCAACCGTGGTCTATCATAGAAGTTACTGGTGCGTTGCTGTCCTGTGGTTGGAGAGTTATATATACTATACAGACCAGAACATGACACTGTCATAATGGCGGCAGGAATAGATAAGGTGTTGGATCCCTACCCGAGCAATTTGCTGCACAGCACTCTACCACCTTGTACCACAGGACAGAAAGATTAACAAGTTAAAATCTGAATGTCGCTTGAGAACTCTAAAACAATGATAAACGAGGTTTCGTAGACATTTTCTGCCTAGCCCTATACCGTCGCAGAATTATTTACTAGTGGCAGAGTTAAAAAAACTTACTCATTTAAAATGTCGGCAACACAACTGTAAGATCTCTAATGTGGCAGTTTGTGAATCGTTTGCCTCCCCCTTCTTAAAAAAAGTAAACGGATATATTATATTTAAATTGGACGGCTAACCCAGATAAAGCGTAACACGACATAGGCGAGTACTGACATTATGGTAGTAGGAAAAGGTAGGTCGGTGGTACTAATTAAGACAAGTGGTCACAGGATTTGAACTATCAATTTTCTAGACGTAAAAATAGACGGTGTAATTTCTCCCTCTTTCACTATTAGTAAGTAGTAAATTTAATTGTCAATCTACATACCTGACATGTTCAGGGGTCTTCTGTTCGGGTATGGTTACGGTTTTCTCGGGTGTCAGCTGGGCGTCCTTAGTAGCCGTTTCTAAGTTTTCAGGCACATCGCCCTTATTAATTTTTCTTCGTTTGTGTATTCCAACTAATCCGTCGTTGCATAAATCTGAAAAGAAAAAAACCAAAAAGTGTTTACAAATGTCTAAACATTAATAATATTTTGTAGCGCATATACTATTATATACTAACTATAAATATATAAACTAATTTTAAGCAATCGCTATCCTTTTTCAACGATTGTATTAGAAAGAGACAAAATACGTTTAGTGTTGTCAGACGACAGGACACGACATCTCCGCAAACTTTATTTTTTTTAATCTATCCTCGGAAAACGTTTATTCAAACTGTCATGAGTTGACAATATTGACATGTTCCAGTGCGAACTAATATGACATGTCTGAATCCATATTTGACATTGGCTGAATAAGTCGTGAAAAACGATTGAAAGCCATATATACAAAAGAAGAAGAAGACATGTGAAAAAATAGGTAACATTCTTTTTTTTGTTTAATTGGGAAAAGATTACACACCCTTAAAATAAGTTTAGTTAGTTAGTGATCAGCAGAATTACCACGATAATTTTTAAAAAATAATTAAACACTAGTTGAACACATGTTTTTACTAAATACCTACATACTGTATACTATTAGATTCTCAAGCAATATGTTGCAAGGTCAATTCAGCGTGTTATAGGTTGGGTGTCAATTTTAAAATAGTATTTACAGGCGTATATTTCTTTTTCTGTGCTAAGGCAGTGTGGTGTTTTTTTTTATTTGTCCTGATTATATCCTTCAACACCTAATCCAATCGTGACTAATATACACCCTATGGTTCGCAAATGTTTACAATAATAAAATTATGTTGTGTTGGGATGGGACAATCCCATCGCCCACTAGTACAATATTCTTGTTACTTGTGCTGAGTTCCAATAATCAACAAAACGAAACTTTTCGCTGTAAAGAGGCAGTAATAATTGCTGTTAACAAATATTTTGATATCATTTAAACTAAATGTAACGAGCAACCGTACTTAATTAGGTATCTCACCGACAGATCTGTTAGAGGTCATTTTCTTTCAAAGAACTACGGTTCGTTAGCAAAACGACTAGTTTTTGAATATTGGAAATAGGTATAAGATTAACGGTATGTTATACTAATGCAAATAGGCAAACTAGGTTTTCATAGAAAAGTTCAGAGATCAGCACACGGGTCTTGTGGTGCTCGTGAGAGATAACAGTGGCCTAAAGACACCCTCGATGTTATAGATGCGGCGTTGCACTGTAGCCGGGATGTTAGGCCATTAGGTGGTAGAGAGTGCAACGACTTGCATGTACTACTGACATCTCATTATTGCTCGCCATTGTCGTGTTCCAGTTTCCTGGAATACTTGCTTATGCAAAAGTTCTTAAGTCGGCAGCACATCACTATTCGAGCGTTGTTACAAGTACGAGCTCAGTCAGTTTTTTTTATATCACGCAACGTGATTACAGGAAATTGAAAAAAAAAATATTTTGAAAAATGTAGCCATTATTTTTTTTAAAACATCATTAAACTGACGTATACATTATTATTATTATTACCTATAGTAACATTACACTTTTTTTACTGTACTGTAACTGAGTTTGTAAATTATAAAATAAAGCCTGAAAAAGTATTAAAAGCGCATTGTATTCTTATATTTTATAAATAATAGAGTAAAGTTACAAGTACGGTTTTTTAATTCGTTTATTTATCTAGAATGTTTATCGGACTACATTTCACATTTTTTCTGAACACAACATCCATATTCGATGGTTTAAAAAATGGTAGTTTCGAATATATTCGATAAATACAATGTAAAGCTTACGCGACGTGCATTTTTATCTTCTGTCTGTTTGTTTAAATATGTTGTAAATACGGGTAACATAGACAGAGATTATTAAATATAGTGTCATTGGATGCAACGGAATAGCATTAATATTTTTAATAACCGTCTTCTCCCGTCTTCTTGAGCGATTGTACAGCCAATAGTGCCCGGCGCCTAACATCGAGCGACGAGCCGACACTACTCCTCCATCAAGTCCACCCAGTAATCAGTAGGGTTACTTTTGAAAATCGATTTCATGCAAATTGGAAATTTGAATCGGATTTGTCATTTTAGGTACTCTGGGACACAGTGATAACAGATGATTAACATTTAGTTACAACAAAATTCAATGAATCGGATAAAATCATCTATTGTTTATTATTAATTAAACTTTAATAATTCGCTAGTATTGTGTTCAAGAATACCTAAAGTGACAGATCCGATTCCAATTTCTCCCAGGGGACAGCCCTTATTGTTAACAGTCCAGTCCATCTAAATAATGATGTCTCGGGCTGAGCACTCTCCTTGGCCCACAGTACGATGAAGTTGTAATAACCGCGAGGTTGGCAACACATTAGTCATTCCAAAAAAAGGCTAATAGCGGTCAGATTTTGATGGTCCTTTTTTGAGAAGGAGATGATTCGGAGGTATTTCTATATAGGATCGAAGATAACGATTCTACTAGTAATTTTTAATTACACTTTTTTAATCTTTCTTATTTGATGAGGTTTTATACAATATTGTGTATTATTATTATTAACTCTTTATTGTACACAACTGATATTACAAAAAAATACTTAAAAGTAACCAAAAAACAAAGTATAAAAGGCGAGCTTATCTCTAATAAAAGTAATTTCTTCCAGCCAACCCATAAAAGGAAAGTAATAAATGAAATAAGTAGACTTGGTGTACAGATAAATAAACTACTAAATACTATTTAATGAAATAAAACACATATAATAAAAAAAAAAATAACAAAACAAATAAACAAAATTAAACTAAACATAAACCTAAAGTAAAATTATATGAACGAATTGAGAGTCTAAGCTATGGCAAAGAAATGCTCTTTTAGATGTTTCTTGAAAGAATCAAGAGTTTCGCAGCCACGAATTTCATAAGGTAAGGAGTTCCACAACCTTACAGCATGGACTGTGAATGAATGGGAATATGCAGCAGAATGACTAGAAGGGTATGTGTATATGTCAACCTGTGACACAAACTACAAACGCTATAACTCACTTATTACCACTACTCATTCTACCACTACCAGTTATGTGTTTTCAGATACATTTCTTTGCCCCGTACTAGTCCGGACTCCTTTGCAGAATAGATCAACCTTCCTGCCAGGCAGCTCGTAAAAGGCGAGCATAGGCTTACCGTCACTTACACCGTGACATCCTTCTTGGTGGTAGAGCTTATCATAAAAAAAGATATAATCGCAATGTGTAAATCTTGCGTCACTCATTAGCTATTTTACTTAAGAAGTTTGTTTCGCCGTTTCTTCTCCTGCCTGGCTAGATTTGGAAACAGTGGTAGTTTACGGTGGATAGGGATACATTGATTTATATTCTAAATTTTTATTGTATTAATAAATAATCATGAAATCAATACAAAAAAAATGTGTGCGTGTACTAGCGTACACTCGTAAGAAGTGAAGAAGTGAAACTACTTTATGACGTTATTTTTAAAAAAATAATTTACTATATGCAACTTTACAGAAATTGGTTAAATAAAGTTTATTGCCAATCCCTACTCCGCTGGAGAAAATATACTTCGAATCACGCGTGGTAGGGACAAGAACAAAGATGTCGCGTAACGGAAAAATGTGACGCGTAACGAAAAAATGTTACACTAAAAAAAATTTCAACCCCGATAAAGAAGTTTCACTTCAAAAACAGCGTGTTATTGAACAATAAGTAAGTAAATAATTAAAATAACTAATTTGATTAATACCTGTTACAATATTTGCACATCACAACAATTGGTACAATATGTTGAAACGCCTAAATAATTTTGTAACATCTTTGTAACATTCACATTCCGCAAAATAACATTTTTTCTTTCCTTTTCTTAAAAAATAATAATCAAATCGCGATGAAGCAACGATGTTTATTTTTAATAACTATTACTACTAGTACTATTATAACTGAATTAAATAACATTGCATGTTTTTATGTATGGAAGATCAGCGAACAAGCCCACAGATCTGTTAATGATAACAAATAAACCTATAGACACCATAAATGGTACAGGTGCGTCGCTGTCCTGTGTCCGTGGGGTGTAAGGCCTATTGTGCAAGTCTACCGGCTACCCTACTCTTCGGGCCGGAACATGACAGTCATTATGGCATCAGGGATAGCTATGGCTGTGGATCCCTACCTGGGCTAGTTGCTGCACAGCAATCTACAACTATTATTTAAACAACGCATCATTTTGTGCACATAATGTAGATTTCGATGATGCTTTAGAAACAATTTATAAAATATAATATTCAATATCAAACTATGCCAATATAGGATACTTGCCGTCCGATATTATAATTTCGGGTTACCAACCCGAAATTGCCGTAATATTATCGTCATCCCGCTAACATTCATAAGATATTTGTAGCTCCTATTATGTTATATAATGTAAGTAGAATGTTAAGATATATTTGAAAATTTCTGTTTATGAATGAATATTAATGATAATAAAGAACTTTACTAATTGATTGGACTCCTAAAAGCTTATAAACGGTTCTTACACAGAGAAAATAAAATTGAGCAAAAGAGTTTACAATTCGAAAAAAATTAACCACTATAAAAATGAATATTAATAAGTGTAAAATATATGTTAGCTCTACGCTGACGAAGCCAAGGGAAATAGCTAGTGCTTTTAGTAACTTGTAAGATACATTTTAATACCATTTTTTTAAATATATGATGGCAGTGTTTTTTGGCACCCAAAAGTGAATAACTAAATATCCTTGAACAAGTTACAAGAATTGAATCTGACCATAAAGTAAGCCAATTAAATGCTCGTGTTATGATGTTAGTCAACGATTCTAATACATAGAAATACTTAAATAGATACCAGAATAAATTTAAAAAACACTCAGACCCGGAAATGCTGACATCTGAATGTTCATGTTCACACAAATGCCTGCCCCCGTCGGGAATCTAGTTGATCGGTGATGTTAGGCGTGTACGATAGCCACTCGACAAATGAGGCGGTCAAGGAGTATAAAACTTGTTTAAAAGCAAGCGAAATTGCGGACGTAGGCTAGTAAACTATAAATAGAGATACTCAATACTCGGTTCCAGATAAATAACACTGTGATTTCTGTGATGTTTACCTCGACAGTCACACATAAAACGTCGATTTGAATAAAATAAATATAGATTATTCGGTATATCAAATCAATCAATTAATCATCTTTATTTGCTTTTAGCAGGGTATACATTTGATGTTATTTTTTTAAAATTATTTACAGTACACCTACTATACCAATTAATTGGCATGCAAATTACATACTTTAACAATTTTATGTCATACAAATTATTAATCAAATGAAATTGGAACTATAAACAAAACAAATATTAATAAAAACTATTCAACATACAGTTAAAAATTTCACCTGTAAATTTAGGTAATTCCTAAAATAAATTACGATGTTTTTATCATTAAGGTTATAAAGTACTCAACTTAATTAATAAATTTAATGTAAAAAAAATATAAAAATAAAAATTAAATAATTATGCTTAATTTTAATACATTAATTTCAATTTTCAATGTCAATTTGCAAAACTCATAAAATTAAAAAAAAACATCAAATACTTTATTTATGCATCTCTTACACCAACTTATTCCATTTATTGTCAATGTTAACGTTTATGTGTGACATAATGCACATTACACAACCAAGTTGAATAAGTTTTATACTTTCGAATAGTTTTATGGGGTTAACGCATATTGCTGTAAATGTATTTTAGCGGTTGAGGGTAGTCTTTTATAAAACTAAAAAAAAAACTATTTCTGCCTATTTTAACATACCCATTCATGTTAAAATATAACGAACAATCAGGTGGCTTTCAAAAAATAAAAAATAGGATAGCTTACATCTCGATTTATTATTATATTATATTATTTTGTTGCAAATTATTTGTTTATCATCTGACACTAAAATGTACTCATAGTATAACTAAAATCTTAGCCACAGTAATGCGTGGCCGGGTCTACTTGTTATATTATTATATTTATTTTATTTTATTTTTACAATCTCGGAAAACTTACAGCTTACTATATACAAAGTTCATGAAATAATCAATTACAAAAATAAGGCAAACTATAAGTTTCCACATATTAAATAATTCTTTAGTTAAATGTCCCTATACATAGACAGTGTATGGCTATACTATTGTGTATGAATGAAAAAAAAGCACACAAAAAATTACTTAATTCTTACATACTTAGCTAATTATCAGTACAAAAACGTCACTAAAAATCTAATTTTAATTTCCGTAGCCATTTCGCTTATTTGCATAAACCATTAAAATATGTGAATTGTAGCAGATCTTCAGTATCATATAACAAGAATGAAACAAGAATTTCTTTTTTTCATTTTATATAGCTTAGAAGACAAAAAGTTGGAAGATTATAACGAAATGTTTTTTTTCAGTTGACGAAGCATAAACATTCATCCATTTGAATAAGAGTACGCTGGTGAGGTGACATTCAGGGAGGATTGCTTTCAATACTATCATTAGGGAGAGAGGAGCGAGCATCGTAATACTGGTAATGGCGTCATTGTACTTGTCGCCATTTTGAACTGATGTAACTGTTAAAATTACTTTTAATATAGCATAGGATTACAAGCATGTGACGACTTCTTCAATGGCATAACACATCTTCCGTCTGGTGGGTATCACTTCACATTTAGGGCCATACCTCACCGGGACGTCCATGGCGACGTGGCCAGCGACGTCGCCAACTACTTCGTATTGAGATGTATGACGGCTAACTCACTTGGCGACCTAGTTGGCGACGTCGCTGGCCACGTCGCCATGGCGTCTCGGTGAGTTATCTCCGTTAGGTATGTTCAGCCAGCCGTACTCCCAGAAAGGACTGTGACTACGGGTTGACATAATTCGCTCGGTTGGTGATCGCTGATATTGCGCGACTCATCATTACCAGCCTGTTTTATGACCATTTTTATCGCCAAAATAACCGCCTCGTTGGTCGAATGGCTTGCATACATCCCTAACTACACCGAACAACCGCGAAGCTCGGGTTCGATTCCCGACATTTCTATTATTTGATTACACAAAAAAATAGCCTTTAACCTTATTCTTGCCCTTATTTTATTTTAGTTATAATAATAAGGCAGATAATTGAAGATGTATTTCAATCTCAAAAATAGCGTGTGTACTATCCCCATATGTATATTCCCATTCTACAGAGCTTGTTTTGTTCGGGCATAAAATATTTATATAATAATAAGCTAAATAAATAGGATTACCTTCCGCGCCACCTCTAGGAATCTTGGTGTTAAGGCCGACGTCAGGCAAATCTGCAATATCATCATATATGCTCTTGTCACCTGGAAAATTGCCAAACATTAGTCAATCAACATAATTTTTGGGAATAAGGGGACTAATAACTAACCTCATCATCTATTGCACGTGCTAAATGATTAGTGACAATTGTAATCTCTCTCGATACTCTCTGCATGCCCCGTCTGGAACTTGGCTTTAAGATAAAAAGTCAAACAGCAGACAAAAATATGGCTTTTAACCAAGTTAAAAAAAGACGAGCCACTAAGCTCATTAAAATGAACCCGTTGCCAATGAATATAGAAATGCTAAGTCAACTGATATCAACATTTTGTATTTTTCACTCTTGATGGAAATCAAAAGGTGGTATAAGTTTGACCTGTGTTTGTGTGTATCTGTCTGTCTGTGGCATTATAACTCCTAAACGAATTATAATGTATTCGATTTCGATTTCTATTTCGATTTTTTTGTTTGAAAGTCTGACCTGAAAATGTTTAATTTTAGAATTTAAATTAGAGTAAGGTATGTTTATTCTTTGTATATATATATTATGTATTTGTATGTATATTATATTATACTATAAAATATTATCCGAGGATAGTGTCAAGAGAGATATGTATATCTTCACGTCAAGTCCCTTATTGGTAAGGCAGAGAGTATCGATTGCTCACGATCCTGGCAGACCTGGCTTGCTTCCTCCACGTTTATTACCCTTTTCGTATATGTATTACATATATTCATGTGTGTGCATATTTTTTAATTTAAATAAAATTAATTTTAAGTATTTTTTAACGATTAAATCGTGTAGGTACATAGTACATACGAAGCATTAATGTCAAGCGATACGAAGTTTGCTGGGTCAGCTAGTGTACAGATAAATTTTCAATTAGGTAGCAAAAATTTAAACAAACATATTTGTCAGTGATAATATTAAGTCATACTTATCATTATATCATTGCTTACCGTGACTTCTGATAACTGATAAGGTATTATCTAATATGTTATTTGATAATGCAATGTTACAATCAGTCTAGTTGAGTACGGACGTAAAATGGAACCTTACCTTGGTAAAGAATATGTCCTTGTGTCTAAAGAGAATTTTGAAGAGTATTTAGTGTATACCGGTGAGTATTTTCTTATACACATACATATACATCTTCACGCCAAGTCCCTTGTGCGGTAGATAGAGAATATCGAGTGCCAAATATCCCAATCCTTGCATAACCTTTCCTTAGCTTCCTCTACGTTCATCACACTTTTCATACAAACAAGTCGGTTTGGGAAACTCTTAGTGTGGTACTAAGAGTTTCCCAAACCGACCTTGGACAAAACTTGGATTTGATCGTGGATCCGCCTTAGTCTCACCGGATACTTACATCCATCCACATTCGTATTGTATATCTGTTTTAGCAATCTTTTATCAGTAATTCTAATATATGTTAGAGATAAAGCAGGCGGCTTTCCTGATGATAAGAGACGACCGTTACCAATGTAGTAATAAAATGTTACTGGTGCGTAACTAACTTGTGACCACCAGGCTAGTATTTTAGTCCGGTAACGAGTAATTTAGTAATTAAACGTGTCTGAACAAAAAAACTTAGTCGAGTAGACTAGTAATTTAATCTAGTCGACCCATTTTAGTCTGTTTTTTGGGCGAGTATCACCTACTATCACCGATCCTCACTGGTTTAGCGCCTAAAGTCCGAACCTGTCTAATTAGTCGAGTACATTAGTTCTTGCAAAAACATCGTCTTGAAACGAAGATACAACTTTAAAATTCATTTTCCAAATACTTGCAACATCACTGCTTGTGGGATATGAAGTTCCTGCTTTATAAACAAAAACAATTAAAAAAAATCGCATACTTGG
This sequence comes from Calephelis nemesis, assembly GCA_002245505.1. NCBI lineage: Eukaryota > Metazoa > Arthropoda > Insecta > Lepidoptera > Riodinidae > Calephelis > Calephelis nemesis. The sequence continues at coordinate 211,067 of NJDD01000659.1, read as the reverse complement.
ATTCGATGAAAAGGAAATCAAATTGAAAATTAAAAATATTAGGTCAGTTTATAATAATTTATTTCAATAGCATACAATTATTTATGATTATGACGTCTATCTTTTTTCGTATCCATAGTTTCTTCTTTATTAATCACACAAATTTCATCAGTATATTTACTTCATCACGTTGTAGGCTGTCCATCTTGCAAAACACAACTTGTGAACTGTACTAGAATTAGTTGCGAACAGTTTTGGGGTAGCGAATACTTTAGCCACTGTTATTTAGTGGATTGGACTTATTCGCTACTGGACTAAATACTAATTACTATCCTAGTGTGAACTAGGCTTAACCCCCAGCACGGAAGAATACAACCACTAAAGACATCGCGGCAATAATTTGGCGGAGTTGTTGTACAGTTGTCTACCACCTGGAGACTTCAATTTACTTTTATATCCCCGAATTATTATTTTCAGCTTTTGTACCCCTAGTCATTTATTACATAATTAATTGTTTGTTATTGCATTAGATAGCACATTAATTGAAATGAAGTAATCGTCTAGCGGTCCGGCGTCGGGCAAAACTAGAATTGTACAAATCAGGTGAATTATTATTTGCATTGAAATTGTTTTCAGATGTTAGTTATATCGCACGAAAGGCAGCATTAGCTTTGAGGCCAGTGCAGTGTCTGGTACGTAACGAGGATGGCACTTACACATACAGTTTCAAGTCGAAGCTGGTCAACACAAGCGTCGTGTTCACTCCAGGCCAAGAATTTGATGAAACAAAGGCAGATGGTAGTAAGGTAATACTTTAAAGTTGGAAACATTTCTCTATCTATCTACTGTTTATTACTTACGTGCTCAAAGAAGTCAACCGT
>NJDD01000659.1:148350-164598 GCA_002245505.1 Calephelis nemesis | reverse complement strand
TATTAAAAAATATATTCGCGTGTACCGACCGCTTTGGAACGGGCACGATATTTTCCGGTTTTTAAAACTCTGTCACGGTATTGTCTTATGCTGATGTAGTTTTTATACTTTTGCTTTTTGTTGTAGTAAGAATCATAATCGCAAAACTTTAATTGACATGGACATTCGAAATCAACATAAAAACAGTATAACGTCAGTACGCGGTATAAACCTGTTCCGTGTTTTAAGTAAGACAAATAAAAATCAACTTTCATTAGGCTACAACTTTGCTTTTAGGTCTTAGCTACCACAAATATTTTCTGAATTCTCTGAACCTGCACGGCCTAACTCTACTGACCCTAACAAAAATGTATATTAATACTAGCTGCCCGTTCCGGCTTCGCTCGGATGGTAATTTTTTTACCATAAATTGAGATATAAGCTATCCTATCTCTCAAGTTGGATCGAACTGCACATGGTGTGCGAATTTTATTGTAATCGGTTAAGTGGTTTAGGAGTCCATTGAGGACAAACATTGTGACACGAGATTTATATATATTAAGATGACCCTGACAAATTCTACATATCAGTAAAAACTTATGGGTTGACTTTTTCATTACATACTTCAGTAACAAAACATTCGCTTTACCTCCACGACGGTAGCCAAACGGCGACGCCATACATTTTTACTGATATGTAGAACTTGTGAAGGTGCAGTTAGGCCGTGAAGTTTTTTTATGATATTGGAAGGCAAAAAAAGCAGACGGATTTCCTGATGGTAAGATATTCACACCGCCTAGCGACACCAAAGATGGTAATGGTGAGTTGCCAACCTGAGGCCGGGATGTTAGGCCTTGAGCAAATGTAAGTTTACCGGCTACCTCACCCTTCAAACCGGAACACGTCAATGGCAAGCACTGACGTTATGGCGACAAGAATAGGTAAGTCGGTTGATGCCTACCTGGGCAAGTTGCTGCACAGCACTCTACCAACTATGGTCATGTGGACACTCACCTATATCTTAACCATTGCTGGCCTCTTGCGAGGTGCGTGGCGGAGAGGCAGAAGGTCTAATTTACTCTGCGGACCCGGACCTCCACGTGGTTAAATAGACCCTAGAACTAAACAGCGTTGGGGATTTTTTTAACGGACTCCAAAAAAGAGGTGGTTCTTAATTCCACCATATGATTTTTTTGTATGTTTGTTACGTGTTTGCTCGGCCAATCACGAACCGATTTTGACGATTATTTTCGGAAAAGGTGATTCTAAAGTGGTCCCATATACATTTTATCATGATACGACACTAGCCTACTAGAAAACAACTTGTAGGATTATGATAAAATCCATGTGAAAACCAACTCAGAATTATTAGCTATCGCCAGGCAGCTCGTAAAAGGCGAGCATAGGCTTGCCGTCACTAACACCGTGATATCTGACTAGGTGGTAGAGTTTCGCAGCGACTCACCAGGATTGGTACCACCGCCTTACCTATTCCTGCCGCCATAACGTCATGACGTGTTCCGGTTCGGAGGGTAAAGTAGCCAGTAAACTTACTTTTGTTTGAAGCCTAACATCTCGGCCTCTGGTTGGCAACGCACCATTACCACCTTTGGTGTCTCTAGGCGGCGGGAATTTCTTACCATCAGGAAATCCGTCTGCTTGTTTGCCTTCCAATGTCATAAAAAAAAACGAAGAGGTACCTAATAAGGTTAGAATGGCCTGGTTAGTTAAGTTCATAAAAATAATTTAGCTCTGTTCAGTAGCATTTAAAAAACTCAATGAATACATAAATGCACACAATATGTTTATCGTTTATATTAAAAAACAAAAACGGCTGTACCTAATCTGAACTAAAAGAAAAAGAAGAAAAATGATAACCAGCAATTTAAAACAATCACTCAGGGTGCAATAGAAATGCGAACAAAGACCAACCAAAAACAGTACAAAGGTAAGGAAATAGCCAGTTCCAGGGTGCACAAAGGGAATAATATTAAACGACCACAATGGCGCTTTGATACCATGGCCGGGTAAAAAACGGATGTGTCAATAATTAACCGTGTGATCCGGCAGCTTACGCCGGCGGCCATCGATTGGGAGCTGGATTTTTTCAACGCATTGTTCCACGGACAAAGGGGCGAAACTCGTCGTGTTTTCATAGCGCATATTGGGGTGAAAAATATTACACCCCCAGGCGTTTATATGAGAATGAGCCGCCTCTCTCCATGTGCTGTGTTCGACGCATGTGTGCAAATCTCGATTGTTTGTGCGCATTAACATAAGATTTGCATTTCCCATTGTTTGTGTATGTTTTACATAATATATGACGTTCTATACTAGCATTACGCGCGGCTTTGTTTTCTACTGAATAGACTTTTAAAGTATGTTCTCAGTTAGTTTCTTAAACTTACAACTTAGTAGATACTTACTATGAATTTCATTTTAATAAATTCTTTTAAGTTAATCTAGCGGCCCGTCCCGGCTTTGCTTGGTTATGAAATATACATATAAACCTTCCTCTTTAATCACTTTATCTATTAAAAAACACATCAAAATCTGTTGCGTAGTTTTAAATATTTAAGCATACAAAAAATATAGGGACATAGGAAGCGACTTTGTTTTGTACTATGTAGTGATAATTCAATTTTTATCAGAATTGTGAAGTTCAGTAGTGAAGACAGCGCACAAGAAAGTGGATCTGCTGATGGCAAAAAATATGCTGTCGTTTACATAGATGTTACTGGTGTGTCTATATCTAAATTATCAATTTTAAGCTAGGTACATATGCAAGTATACCGGTTACCAAACCGTTCAGCATGGAACACAACATTAAACATTCAAAATGCAAATTAGGAACAGGGAAACCTAAAATGTTTAAACATCAGAAATTTGTGACGTTTTGATTTTCTTTAAATTAATTAACTACAAAACTAGGTTTTTGAAGTACATTTTTTTTATTTAAGTTATTGATAAGCGGGACTAGCTTTCCGGTGACGGACTTGAATTCTTGATGTCCCTCGTTTGATCATTGGGTCGGGCAAAATAAAAGTAGAAATTAGTATTTTTAATTTTCTATTAAATATAACGTTGCCCGGGATTGGATATGTGCCTGGTTGGCGGTAAGCTTGCCACCTATTACATTGTGGGACTTAGTGTCTTCGGCTAGTTGTGGGTACCCTGGTTGTGCCTCTGCCTACCTCTTCCGGGATATAGGCGTAAAGATACTTTACTTTTACTTTTGTCTTAAATTATTATTTTTATTGACTATACTGATGATAGCACATTAACTTTTATTATTATATCTTACTACAAGAGTTGGGAGGCAGTTCATAGTAATTTTGCCCATTCTCCTTTACTATGGAACAGCTCGATCTCATAAATAACAGTAATAACGACGGGACGTCGTTTCCCTGACGTGGCCTGCTTTCATTAAATTTATTTAGTACTGAGCAGCTTGCAAGAAGCGAGCTTAGGACAGTTTATCACTAATAATAATAACCACTAAAAATAATATATACATACCATCAGTGCTCGAACTCGGTAGCTGGTAAACCTAAGAAGAAAGGGACACTGCACTTCGTCTGCTCGTATGCCGTCTAAACTCATACAAAATGCTCCTTCTTATCAGATCATCATCAAACTAATCAAAAAGCCTCTTTGAATACTAGTATGAAACCTAAACAATTTTCAATGAGGTATACTAGAGAAAGCTAAAAAACATTGATATACGTAGGTACATATCTAATCATAAAACACTAAAGACCTAGAGATATTAACCCATCTTTTGTGCATTTCTGTTTACCACTGTCCATGTTTTAAGTCATAAATTGTGTACAATAATAAATAAAGTTGCAAAGTATCCAAAATACAATGAATATTGACACTCCGTATTTGCATAAGGATAACAGGCAATAATACTGCACAATTATTATGGAATCAGAATCAATGGTGCCCCACGCAATCCGAGCCCCGAGAGGATCAGGAAATTCATCACGATAATCCACAAGCCGCTGTGAATAGTAAAAGTGATGGTTCTACTCGTATTCATTGAGGGGTCCGCCCGTTGGGGAGAGAGGAAGAGGGTGGATGGAACGCGCTAAAATTTAATAAAGCCCGGCTCGTCGGGACTATGGACAGCCCTTGCGATTAATTACGCACAAGAGGCTAGTAATGATACCTACAAACTCTGTGTAAATATACTTGAAGGGCAGCTTGTCGCTTATTTATTATTCAGCGAGTAATCTATTAGAATTATGCTTTTGAATTTCGTGATGAAATATTAATTCGGAAACGCCTAAGTTAGTTTGTGTCAACTAAGAGTTTGTTTTCAGAAAGGATTTAATTTTTAATGTATTTACGGTCAGTTTAAGTAATCTACTTGATAGGAGATATGATAATGGGTAGGTATGCATTTTTTACTGACTGTAGTTATACATTTTTCGATTTCTCTGAAAAATAAACACACTGTTTGGCGCAACATTCATATAAAAAATAAAAGAATTAAGTTTGCTATGTTTTTTATTCACCTAAATCATGTGACACTTAAATCTGAATCAATCCTTTAGACTTACTTTCGAAGTATACGTGTTTTACCTTTTCATCATGTTATGTCAAGTGTCACTTTAAGTACTTAAACTTCAACGAAATTCGGGTTTGCTATATATATCTATGGAAAATCAATCTCTTATTACGTAGTATTTATATACTCTTTGTAAACAACAATAGATTTATTGAAGTTATACTTCTTTTGGAGCGTTAGGAAAAAATGATAAGGGTAAATTTTTACGATGCGCGCGCACACCGTCACGAAAAACCGACATGATGAAGTATATAGATAACATTTTAGTTTTTAAAAAAAAAGGTACCAACAAAGTAAAAGTAAGGACATCTACGTATGTTTGCGTGAGAACTGACAACTGTACTCACAATATTTCTTTATTTCTATGGTTAGTGTCATTTTGTCAACAAATGTAAAATAAGGCAAAAGATAAAATTATTTTTTTTTTTATCTTATTACCCTGAAGAAGTATTCGCGTGTTCATAAGTACACACACAATATTTTTTTAAATTTGACACATCTGTTGTTAAAGATGTTCTAGACGGTTGTAATCACGCCTTCTAACAAAGGTAGCCTTAGAGGGAAATTTGTTTCCAATTATTATCAAGTTTAGATCCAATTTTTCATAAGCAAAAAGCTTTGAACTTTCCTTTTGTATGTTATGTCATAACAAGACACATTAACGAGACAATCCTTCATAAAAATAGTTTCACAAAATAAAACAGTACCCGTATTAAACTGAAATGTTTTTGTGATACAAAAAGGAAGGAAAAAATACGTTTTTATTAAACAAAAAGTGATTAAATGTGAAGTAAGGTTTTTACTTGAAAGACATTTTTGTAGCGCAGACATTTTTTTTAGAATTCATTTTTATACGTTTTCTTTTATTATGTTGACAATAACTGTTCCATTCTGTTCATACCTGAAAAACAAAATACGTTTTTCAATAGAAAAAAATATATTAAAGGTAAGTGCACAATATTTGTACACATAAATCAACACAAGGGACGACTTCAAGCTTAGAAGTCACATTGCTTACATCATTCTTTTTGCCTCCCTTCGTTCCAGCTATTTATTAATGAAAAATGAGTTGCTGGCTTTATTACACATTTCTATATTAAAATGTCTCATGTTTTTATTGCATCCTTCTATTATTTCAGTAACCTATGTACAACAGTAAGAAAAAACAATGCCGTGGAAATTTATATGACTATTCATATAAATTTCTACGGCATCGTTTTTTGTATCAATCAACACTAGTAACTCAATGTCCTGCTATTTTTAACATTTGTCTTATCCTAAAAAAGTAATTTGCTCGCTCTTCGTTGTTGTTGCTCAATATTATCTAAGTTTACAAATACATAGTTTCGTAATTTTTATGGTCAGCGCTTTGAAAAACTTCCAAATATTCATATTTTTAAATTAAGAAACACTTGTACTGTTTTGCATATCCATTAGCCATTTCGCTTTTTAAAGTGACCTAAAACTAAAATTTGTTAATTTTTATGTATAAAATTTTTGTGTCTTTAAATCATAATACGAGTAAATTATAAGTCATATCCAATACCTCATTTCTTCTACTCCTCTACTCATTTGAATCAAATAATAATTTATGTTTATTTAACAAAATTTGTTATTTTTATTTCACGCATAGTCCCTTACGGGGTCGGCAGAGGGTATCGAGTGCAAAACCTCACGATCCTGGCAGACCTGACTGGCTGCCTCCACATTCATTACACTTTTCATACAAACACGCCGGTTTCGGTGACTTTTGACACCATCATCGGATAATATCTCCCGGGTTACCTTACATCCGTCCGCATTCGCCTTGTATATCTGCTTTGTCAATCTTTAATCTCTCATTCTTTCTACATATCCGAACTAGCGGAGTATGCCCTATCTCATCCTAATACTAACACTTTCTTACAATTCCACTCTTTCCCTGATCTCACTTTTACAAATACGATCAGCGAGCGTAACAACAGATTTTCCGTATCCCTTTCATTTCGGCCGCATTTATCCTAATCTCATGCTTTTTCTGACATACCCAACTCTCTCTTCCATGAAATAAGCACAGAATCATACAAAACACGTCTAGCACTTTGACCAAAAACCTCGCTATGAAGTAGCTTACAATAAAACAAAAATCTAGATCCAGAAATACAAGCGAAGAAATCGCTTACTTTGGGATACGCCTAACTACGCCGATCGAAGAAAATGTGCATAGGAATAAAATGAAATGGCTAGAACTCGTCGCTAGCTGGTCGCCGAGGAATTCATTAATCGTATTGAAAGGTAAATACTCAAACCAAGTATCCTTCAAATCTGATCAAAATAGCTAATACTGACACTACAATCTTAAATTTCTAGCAACAAGTCTAAGACCCGTATTCAAGAAGCTTACTTGGCTAAGTAATGAAAAAACGCTGTGCAAATACGACATTTAGCTATGCGTTCCTTACATCAAGTCATCCAATTAATAGCCAAGTAAGCTTCTTGAATACGGGTGTAAGAGACGCTAATGAAGAAATTAAGCTGTTTGACTTTTATGAGCTGTCTCACAGATGGTTCGTACACACCCTGAAATATTCCCAGAAAAGCATTGAATTAATTGTTTATTACGCGTTTTCGGACACAATATTTATGTATGATCTAATTAAGGGTAGCTATTAAGGAGTAATCATGATCCTCATGAAATATCGCTTGGATGTGTAAAATAAGAGAGGAATTATTTTAAGAGTTATGTTCCTACATTAGAAGCGCACGTACTAGTGTGGGTGCTTATAAATTGACGAGTACATAAATCTTATGCACGTGGAGTAGGCACCTCATACATACGAGTAACGTACGGATGCGTGCTCACCCTATGTTTGGAGAGAAAATCTTCAAGTGGCCTGCACTCGTATTTCGTATGGTAGGTAACATCTTTTGTTAGCTCCGGCTGCGGTACCGCACTGCGACGTAATCCACACGAGTGTTTCGAGTGGTTCACGTTCGTTCGCTATCCATTCGTCACGAGGTAACAGCGTTACATTTCAGACTTAGCCCATGAATATGCTAATGAGAAGACGCGGAGTTTACGGGTAAGAGTTTTGGGGAAAATCGCTCGGATTGGTAACACCACCTTACTTATTTTTAATTAAAGTAAAAGTTCTCAATTTGTCTATGTTTTTGATATGCAATAGCTTGGCTAATAGTGAACGGATTTTGATGTTTTTTTTTTGTGAAGTAGGTCATGATGCTGAGGTGGACCCACTAAAGTTTTATCACGATCGAACCAGTACTTTGTCAGTTATACGTAAAAACATAAGAAACGTGTCAAGAGCGTGAGATAGGAACGTAGAGTCTCTGATATCTAATCTTACTGGATATTATATCCTCAAAACACGACAATAACAATTACACTATGGCGACAGGAATGGTTAGCATCTAGTATAATTCCGGACAGGCAAGTCATTACAAGTACAGCTAGTCTTAGTGCACCAGCGAAATAAGCCAGTAATCTAAACTAATAGATTATTATTTATTTGTCTACGAAGTGATAATGTCAACATATATCTACAAACGCAATCTATTACTTTTATAATCTTCATTTTGGTCTTTCCACTTCCGCCGTTACGCGCCATAAGTATGGCGATTTCGGTCTTTAATAAATTAATTGGTGTTTGCCGTTTGAAATCCGCTATTATCGTTCTCTTTGTCCTCACCACATCACGCTGTACCTATCGTCCTTTTTTATTGTTTAAATTATTAGAAACGTTGAAGAGTTTCAATTATTAGAAACTTGCGTCTGACACAGCTCGACCCGCGCTTATGAACGCAGGTAGCTTATTAATTTGGTATCCGCTATCAGCTTTCTCTTTGTCCGCACTACATCACGTGGTATCGTCCTCGTAATTGGCGCTCGAGTGGCAATTAGCGGGCACTTGCGTCTGTCACCGCTCGACCCGCGCTTCTGAACGCTACCTTACCACCCTGTTACTCGCATTTCTATAACTACCGGAGGGAAGTACCAGATTTGTATTATTCTTCATGAGTATAAAGTTTTCCCCGGTCCGTGTAGTTTCTTTTGTATTTATAATGGGCAAAACTTGTATTTGGTATTAACAAGAGTTTTAGGAATCTGAAAAGTTAAGTGGTTTGTTGTTTTTCTCTTTATTACTGAGGTAAAATATTATTTTTACGCTAACTGCTATTGGTTATTCCAGCGTTATTAAAGCTATCGCAAGTACCATATCGGATTAACAAGTAACATTTGTATCATCTAAACTATTATTATAAATGCGAAAGTATGTATTTTTTTTAGGGCTGACGCAGGTGGCGATTCAGATTCAGAACAGTGGCGTGCGCTCTATAATCGCTAATATGCCCTGATTCCGTTATACCTTGCATGTTATTTATAATTAACACACTTAACATTTTAATTAAACTTACATTAATATCATAAACTATATTGATTAATATCCCCATCATCTACGAAAATTTATGTAATTATTTTGTGGCGCCCCGTGCAGTAATCGTGGAGAAAATCAGTACTAGCTGTATCTCAGATTTGTTTGTGTGCGTGTAATTTTACATGTCATTTATACAACTATTGAAATTGATTGAAATTGAACAAAGTCTAGGTATATATGTGTGAGTTGGAAAAAGGCAGTCCTTATTGTTCTAAATATTGTTAACATCGAAGTGTAATGTTGCCAATTTAGTTATTCTAACTAGAATTAGCGACTTATCAATTAGTTTCAGCGATTTTTAACGATATTATTTTCTTATGGATGTTGACAATTTCATCTGAAAATTTACCACGAATCTTTGTCTTACTACAGCGCCCTGGATACGCTGTTGAAATAGTCATACTTAGTGACCTTCGGAATCGATTACAGCGACCAGGACTTAAAGAGTTTACAATATCTACAGCCGTCAGACTTCATAGTTAAAATAAATATTTTTGTACTTTATTTCTATGCTTTGTTTATACTTTGTTTAGCGCATATCAGTTTCAATATATTTTAAACAGTGTCATAGTGAAGTGGTCACGCCCGCATAAACATTTTCGAGGTTTTTGGTTGAGGAGACATAGATGTGTTGCATTTATTTCCTAGTATGACAATAAATAAAATAAATAAATATCTGTTTAACTTAGATAAATACTAAAGAAAATGAACCGTAATATCTGTTTAAATAAAATGTTCTTAGTTAAACTTGTGCCTTATCTTTTGATGATCAATCACTAGCTTACATTATTCAAGGTAGCCAGAAAAAGTTTTCGTCATAATTATTATGATCAATAATTATAAAAATCAATTGCTGTTCGTTAGTCTCGCTAAAACTCGAGAACGGCTGATCTGATTCCGCTAATTTTGGTTTTGAATTATTTGTTCAAGTCCAGGGAAGGTTTAAAAGATAAGAAAAAGGAAAAAACTTACGAGAAAACTAAGAAAAACAAGATTTTACTTTTTCCCATAAAAACTGAACGAAGTTCGCCGGGACAGCTAGTCATCAATAATTATGTGGCATCTAAAGCAAATGTCATTTCGTAGGTACGATGCAAAATTAAACTTGAACTGGTATGATTTTTAGCTAGAATTTCTATAAGTATGCCTACCTAGACTGGAATTTCTGCGCACGCCCATGTGTATGACTCTAATGGAGGTTACACTTCTAACAAAGACCAGCAGCAGATAGAGAGTCTTCAATATATGAAAATGACATCAGTTGGGCTATTCAGTATCTTGTTAGTGATGATCACTGGCTAAAGTGTACTTCAAATAGTTATTTTTATTACAAAATTGAGAATATACATTTTCTAATTTTGTTGTTGCTCAAAATCGAACCCAAGACCTCAAGAAGTCAAGTCCGACGCCGGACCGCTAGACCACAAAGAGGTGTTATAATGAATCTAAAAGAACAAATGTTTCTTTAATTCTTAATAATACAGATTTTTAAGATGAAAATTAATATTATATTTAATACTAATATAATATATTATATTTTGTCATGTAGATAATGTTATGAAAACGTGTATGGTCACAAGTGGTGTACATTAATAATAAACAAATTATCTTTCAGCTATAAATAAATAAATAAATATCCCTGGACAAGTCATACAAATTGAATCTAACCCCAAAGTAAGCAAATTATATGCTTGTGTTATGGGTGTTAGTCAACGATACTAATACATAGAAATACCTAAATAGATACCAGAATATATATTTAATAAACACCCAGAAGCCGAAATGCAGACTTCTAAATGTTCATCAAACAAATGTCTGCCGTCGGGAATCGAACCCGAGTCTTACGGTTGTTCGGTGTAGTTAGGCGTGTACGCTAGCCACTTGACCAACGATTAATTGATTAATTAATTGGACCTAAAACTCATAATAAACCCCTTTGGAGCAGTCGGGTAAAACGTGAGTTTTGATTACTTCAAAGTTTTAACTTTAAATGTATTTCATGAAGTAAACAGAGTTAATTTCAGACATGAATTCATTATCAACTTGTCAGAATTTTTGATAGTTAATAATTTGTTTGCGATAGGCCTCTCTCGGGGCAGATTTCAACCAAAATTGTTGGAAACTAAGCCAGGGGTATCAATAATTGAATCTGCAATGGAGATCACCGAGTTCGCCTCTAAACCCTCTATTAATTGCAAGATTTAATTCGTCCCCTCTATACCTAAGGGTGGTTGTACATTAAGCAATTTTTTAGTACCTAGTTACAGAAAGACGAACATACACTGACTACTTTATGGTGAGAAATACAAGTTGCCTGTAGACCTAAAATGCAAACTGAAATACGGCAAGCACAGTAGTTTTTTTTAAATACCTAACCTCGCGGATATTACAAAATGGATATTTTTTTATAAATTAAATCTAACATAAGATAGTTAGCTACAGTCTATATATATAAGGGGTTTATTAAAAATATAAAATAAAAAAATTTTTTAGATAATTAAATTGACAAAATGAGAAAGTCTATTTTGTCTGGTAAAAATAACTCGTTTGCGATAAAATCTACAATACGGTTAGTGTCAATACAAATATTCTTGCTTGTCTGTGTTTCTGTGTTTTCTAGTGTAGTTCGTAAAACGGGAGGATATATGTTCAACTTCTTTTTCTCAATATTTTTTTATCTGAAAGAAAGTATATACAAACTTTCTAGGTCCCACTATCAACAAGTTTGGATCTGATAATCTAATTTCAGCGAATTCGAGGAAATAGAATTTTGTGGAGGATAGACGATTTCCTTACCTATTGAAGTCGGTTTGTTTCAGTTTCACATTTATATAGAGCAACTATAACAGCATTATTATTATTTTGTGTAGGTTAAAACAAGTGAGTGTGCGTCCTGCCTTACCTGGACCCTCGGAGGGTGGTGTGGAGGGACTAATCGCAATCGATATTCGGTCCCTGATGATGCCGACTCAATGTTAGATAATGCTCGCCACTAGCGACGACCGATGGCTTTTAATGATTTATTCAGTACATAACTGACTTTAGATACATTTACAAACACATTTTTGGTTATAAATGCTGGTAGATAATTCAATTTAATCGTACGAACTTTTAATTCGAATTTAGAACGTAATCAACAAGTTTACGGTTAAAAAAATGTTTGTATATCGAGTTTTACTAGTGTACATAATACCAGAAGTTAAGAGGGTAAAAATAAGGTAAAAAAAATTAGATCTTGCCTATTTTTAAAAAGCACACTAGTGCAAATAAATTCCGTGAAGATAAGGAATAGTTTCATGATAGTTATAAAATTAAAAGTGTACCTATAATATGTAGGTAAGACCTTTTGTTACTATGTACGTAAGACCTTTTATTAAGTTGTTAGATTTAAATCATTTTTTTGAAAACGTTTAACTTTTATTCTATAAAACCAAATGTTTTCAAAGAACCGAAACGAAACATTATCTGTTCTAGAACTAGTTAGTTTTTAGTGATATTTATGTTTTCTTTTGTTTTTTCTCCACGCCCATGTCCCCGTAGAGGTAGGCAGAGGCAAAACCAGGGCACCCACGACTAGCCGAAGATACTAATGCCCCATTTCACCAAGAGCCCCTATACTTTAGGGGACCTTTTAACGTTACTTATGGGACTGTTTCCATATAAAACAGTCCCCTAAAACACGTTAAAAGGCCCCCTAAATATAGGGGCTCTTGGTGAAATCGGGCATAAGTCCCACAATGTGATAGGTGGCAAGCCTATCGCAAACCGGGCACATATCCTATCCCGAGCAACATTTTTTATTAGAAAATTAGAATAACCCAATTTTCGCAACGTATTTTTTTTTATTTTAGCACTTGCTCTGTGCTTGGGATAAATTTCTATAAATTTTAAAGATTTTTTTCTTTTTTTTTTCTTTCTGGTTAAAATTTATAGAAACCCAATTTTGTTTTGTCAAAGTGTTATTTTTCCCTTATCCAATCCTTTGCTAATATCCATGTTGTGCCATTATTAATCAATAATTTGCATATATTATCTAGTTTTGTTTTTGTACAGGAGATAAGCGCGCCATGTAAATAAGATCTTCGAATAATGTTGTATATTGTAACTTGAGTTATTTGGTTAAAAGTTAATCTTTGGATTGGATGGATAGAAAGAGATTTCTATAGAAGTCAGAAAAGCCTCAAATATATTCTTTAAAAATATAGTTAAACGTTACTTTCTACGTTCAATTTTACTTGGTTAAAACTAAACGGTTTATATTTTCCATTGTCTTAAAATATTTTTATTCCAATTGATATTTTATGAATTAAATTTCTTTTCCGCGTATTAAGAGCATCGCCATGCATTTCTTTGATTATATCTCCATAGCATAAGGTTGCACGAAAGAGGTCGCTTGTTTTGGCGATAGAGCCGCCATTGCGTATCACTTATTTCTTAAGTATTTTTTTTAAATTTCAATTTATTTAGCTAAAAACACACAATTTGTAATGGATTACAGTAAATTACATTTACAAATAAATTAATGAAATACATGCTGTTGATTATTATGACATTAAATAGAAAAAAGACATTATTATTATTTGGAGATCAGTTTTGCTTATCTTGTTTTTGTTGACACGATTTACCAGTGGTTCCCAAACTAGGCGTTGCCTAAATCTTGGGAGACCGATTTTTTTTGTTACACATTTATTTTATAAGCTAGGCTTTATTTTTCACTTTAAATTTTAGTTAAGTAATTGTAAAACGTTTGGCCGAGTAAATTACGTGTGATAATTTTTATAAATTATTGATTTATTGACAATCTATATTATAGAGAGTATGGACTTCAGTCTGATAAAATTCATTAAAATAGATAATAAATAAATAAATATCCCTGGACAAGTCACACAAATTGAACCTAACCCCAAAGTAAGCAAAATGTATGCTTGTGTTATGGGTGTTAGTCAACGATACTAATACATAGAAATACTTAAATAGATACCAGAATATATTTAATAAACACCTTGCTATGTATACAGCTATCGTTAAAAGAAGAAAGCGATAATTAAATATCAGTTTAGTGGAAAACAAAAGGTATGTTTCCGGCTTATTATTGTATGTATGTAAAGGTTGCATTACGATGCATACTCTACTGGCTTAAGCCTGAAGAAAAAACATTTAAAATAAAACAAATTTCAAATATGGAATTGAAAAAGAATAAAACAATAATGTAAGAATATTTTTAATGAGAGAACATAACTACGTAAGTATGTACTCGTATAATGGTAAAACAAAGTAGCTAAAAAGGGAAATATAATGTTTATCAAATACATTTTGATAAATTAATACAAGTGTTATTATCTATGTTCAAGCTCCTTTAATATATCATATTTCCATCTCACGTTTGACGAATTTATATGATTCTGGCGTTGTTAGATACGTTTTAACCTTTTTTTTCTGAATTATGTAAAATTCTATCAAATGTGCGTGAAGATATATTTTTGATTGATACAAAACATAAGTCTACCGCGATTGTTTAATCAAAAGATAAACCAGCACAATAAAACACACAGGATAGCGACGCACCTACAACATCTTTGGTGTCTGTAGGCCACGGTTATCTTTTACCATCATAAAGTCGTGTGCCTATTGGCTATCTTATCACATAAAAGGATGTAATTGATTGCTCCTTAGTGTCGTTAAATAAACGTCACTTATTCGTTTTTATTTTTAAACTAACAAATTTTAAGGAGTTTTGGCGCCATCATGAAAGAAGATGGTCGTATGTTGGATTGGATATTGGATTTGGTGTTAATTAAGAGTAAAATTAGTCAATTTAGGTGGGGCTTAGTTTAATTTTGTTCAGATAAAGTGCACAAATGAATTAATAATGAAGAAATTAGCGTATCGAGTATTTCCTCGCTGCCGCCGTATCTCACTAGATGAGCTTGAGTAACAAAGCCACCTTTACTCAAGAGCCTGACATGACTATGTAAATAGTGACTAATGACTGAAATAAGGACTTAATTTTCGTACCTGACATAAGTCGTGAAAAACGATTGAAAGCCATATTTATAAAAGAAGAACAAATTTTGAGTTCTTGCAAGTAGCATTCTCCAGGAAGCTATGACCTCAAAACTTTCAAGAGGCGGGATAAACTGTCTGTTTGAAGTTTGGTGTTGCTTTGTGAGCGAGATCAAGAGGAGCATTTCAAAATGGAACGTTCACATCGTGCACTTTTGATAATCCTAATATCTTTTCTCATCTTAAGAAAGCTTCACGAAAGCTCGATATAGTCCTTCAGTATATGTCAAAGTCCTTAGCCAATTGAGCTTAAACGTTACAAATACATATGAGAGAAATTGTTTGTTTTTATGGAGCACGCTTTCATTTTTTCTTTAATAAAAATTTGCGGAACTGCATCACCAACGCAGACAGAATTTTCCAAATAAAAAAAAGGTGTGTGTGCGATTCACACATGATATTTATGTCTCTTACCTGTCGTTTTTTCCGTTGCATCCGGTTTGAAATCACAACGATTCTAAAGAAGTTTCACTTCAATAAAAACATTTGTAGGTGGTCCGTAGAAGCCCTAAGTTTAACATTTTTGCAATTCCCCCGTGTTCGCCCGGATCCTCTGTGTAGGATAGACCATCTGCTTACATGCCTGATAGCTGGTTAGAGGCGAGCAAATGTGATATGGGTCACTATCAACAATACCACTGACGGTAGAGTGCTGGCCAGGTAGAGATCTACCGCCTTACCTTTTCATGCCGCCATACTGACAATATCACGCTCCGGTCCGGAGAGTAGGGTAGTTGGTAGACTTGCACAATTAGCTTAGCACCACGGCCATAGGACAGCGACGAACCTACAACATGTATGGTGTTTATAGGCTGCGTTTATCTCTTGCCATCAAAGGAGCTGCGTGCTTGTTAGCTGTCTTTCGCCTTACAAAAAGTTAAAGATTTAAATCTGCGTTAATTTATTGTGATAACAATCCGAGTGAGTCGCTACGAAACTCTACACCTAGTCAGATGTCACGGTGTTAGTGACGGTAAGCCTATGCTCGTCTTTTACAAGCTGCTGCTGAAGGCAGATGGTCTATTCTGTAACGGTGCCCGACCCACACCAACAACCGGACCAACACGGGGGAACATTGATCAAAGTCGAACATTTCAGCTTAAGCAGTGCTTCGCATATTAGATCCACAAGCTTCCAAGTGTTTCAGAGATACATTGTGTCGTCTAAAAATAAATATGTTTAGAGCTTAACAGTGGC
>NJDD01000659.1:77654-93127 GCA_002245505.1 Calephelis nemesis | reverse complement strand
GGCGTACAATTAGTTTAAGTCTATTTTCAACTAGAATATCTATTAAGTTGCGTAGAACAACTATTTTTTACTCAGCTACAGAGACTATTTTGCATGTACGTTTGTAAGGTGAATGTGTGTAGGTATCCTATATGATTTAAGGGATTTGGTGTTTAGTTTAATCATTCTTTGTTCTTAAAAGCTGCCTCCAAGGTCTAGTTCTTTAGGTAAACGCTTCGATCCCTGGGTCGGGCATCAAAAAAAATTATGGGATATGTATTTCCAATTTTCTAACTATATTTTTGTTGCGTTGCTAGGAATGGAATATGAGCCCGGTTGTCAATAGACTTAGTGTCTTGAGTGTCCTATCTCCATTGTATTTCTGTTGGTCACAGGAGTTAGCAAATACAAAATACGTCATTTGACAGCTATTTCATGTACACTTTACCCAGTGATCATTACTAAAAAGATACGGAATCAGCCCCCTGGTTGTGCCTCTGCCTATCTATATCTCTCTTCGGAGATACGGGCGTAAAGACTCTTTTTGATGTTCTAAGACACGTGATATAAAAAAAACACGGCGGCTGTGAGACATAATAAAATAGTTTTTTCTATCTAATATATATATTACTTTTCTGTTTAGAGTGATTTTTTTATTATTTTGTTGATACTCCTTCCATTCCGGTCTCGGTATACGCCACGGTTGTCTCTTACCATCAGGTGACCCGTGTGTTGTTCGCTGACCTCTCACATAGGCCAACCAGGTAAAACACATCTGGTTTTATAAATTCTTAAAGTCAGCGATGACTATGTGCGTGTACTTGTCAACTAACTTTTTTAAAGAGTTTTTAATTATATTTCATATTTACGCCTTTTTCGTTCATTGGGCCAAAAAAGTTCGTAGTTGGTTAAAGGTTTAATTTAGCCCAGATGCAGACTTTTCTCTATTATTTAGAAAGACATACTTACATTTTTCACCGTTTGAGGGACTAAGCTTGTTGGTACGAATATTTCTTTACATAGTAATACTAAACTCTGGTAATTCGCATTTTTAGGACGTTGTAACTATTGGCCGCAATCAGAGACATCGATTAATATTTATTCTAGCATTAATTTTGTTTTGACAATAATTGACTTCTCTGAGTTTGCCCGAATTTCAACAAAATAACATAACAATTATACATAAATAAATATAAATATCCCTGGACAAGTCACACAAATTGAATCTAATCCCAAAGTAAGCAAATTATATTTAATTATATTTAAAAACTGTTTCAAACAAGTAAACAGATCTTACCTAAGTTGGTTTGTTTCATATAATCCATTGAAATAATAAAAATTTTCGAAAAAGCAAAAAGGTAAATTATACTCGCGCGTTTATTTACTTCTAAATTCTAATAAATACGAGTAAATGCGCTTTAAAACGGCACAAAAAGCGACTTTGATTTCGATAATTGTCAGATATAAAAACAAAAGATGAGATTTTTCCTCGATTTCTTTAATATTCCATCATCAGGCTTGTGTCTGTCAGGTGGCATTAGTACCGCTTCGGAAGTACAATTTTTGTAATAAAAAAATATTTTTTCATATTGGTTTAGAAATGACGCGGAATTCAATTAAAATACCTACTTAAAAATAGGAGTCTCACATAAAATCTCCTTTTTTGTTTGGTTGAAATGTCACATAAAATATTACCATAAAAATGTTAGTGCTATAGCAAAACAAAAATTTCTCATGTTATTCTTAAGTAAGAAAAAGAAAAGCCTTGAATCCAAGCAATGGTCAATAGGGAATATTTCAAAACAAATGTATCTTCCCAATTATTGGCATGCTTTATTATAGCACTATCGCCTTATCAGCGTATGGGACAACCAATTTTCGAAGCCCAACTTATTTGGGTCTGCTTATAGAGGGGCATGACTAGCGTAACCATATAGTTTATTTAAAATATGAGGACATTTGCAACTAAACACTTACATGTTTGTTCCATCATTTCTATTATTATGATTTATACCATATTGGTATAAAATAATTATTTATTTTTTTGCTAAGTAAGAGAATTCAAAATATAAATATACCTATTGGTAAAATAAACAAAATTATTTAAAATAAATTGCAAGTAATTTTTGACTGCACTGCTTAAACTTTTGTAAATCCAAACTGGATGCAAAAATAGTTATCGTAAGATAAGAAGTAAACAAAATTATGCGTTAAATTGCCAAATTCAGTAAAAAAAACTTTTTGGAAACATAAGGCAAGTTTCTACCTAGCACATATAAATTATAAAACTTAGTCGCCTTTCGCCGCCTGTCCCTACGTATGCTTAGATCTTTAAACCTATGAAAAGGACTTGCGATGACGGTTTTAATAAATAAAGTGATTCAGATGATTTTTTTACGTACAAAGCTTTAGACATTATAACAACATTGAAATTTCTTACTTGTGCAAAGTAGGTACTGGGAGGGGCTTCTAGTATTAAATACAGCGAATATAAAATTTAATGTTATGTTCAAATTTATTTGTGTACAGTGTAATAGTGACCTTTTAGCCTTCAAGGGTTTTGCATAATCAGAAACGTAATCATTTTGCAGTGAGATAAATTGGGACATGTTCTTGGTAATTATACCGTGTGGTTACCCTAATATAACTAAGATAGTGAGGGCGATATTTGAGTTTCTACTTAATTTGATGAGAAAACTCGTCGTATCAAAGTCATTTATACTGGGAGATTATCAGGAGGGTTCGCGAGGAATCACGCGGCCAATGCGTCTCCGAGATTCCTATCTGCAGGAGTAAATGTGTTTGTTGCTGTTTGGTAACGTTTTTATTGCGGCTGACAATCGATGATCCATAGATATTCGGTTTATTTGATAGAAATGACAAACAATAAAATCACTGTTATTTTTATTGGGAGCAATAGAGTTATTGGTTACATATTGTTGATTTTATGATGGACTAGCTTTTGTTTTCTCGCGGGAAAAGTTGTCCAAGAATATTTATAATTAAAAACTAAGATATTATTATTTTGTACTTAGATACAAACGTCAAATAGACCATCATTGTGTGCCATTAGTATAGTGTTTATAAAAGGAATTGCTTTAGAAGATAATGATAAACTTTGCTGGGGAAGACATGTGGTGGCTGCCACAATCAGTCCATTCAGTTAGGGCGTTCGAGCGGAATAACCCATCAGTTACATCCCCGTTTATTTTAAATTCACTTTCCTTGTGCTAAATGTAAGAAGACTTTAAATTAGAAATCGGCGAAAATTCAGTGTAGCTTAATAATGTATGTGCGACTTATTATTAACAACCAACGAGGGAGTTTGGCGCCATCGAGAGAAAAGATAATCGCAGTTTTTTCATATTTTTTGATTTCGTACTTATATCGAGTGAAATTAGTCAATTTTGGTGACATTTTGTACAATTTTGTTCAGTGAAAGTGCACAAATGAAATAATCGTGAAGAAATCAGCGTATCGTGTATTTTGTCATTGCCGCCAAAGCTCAAATAGCTTGAGTATTGAGGCCACCGCTTTACTCAAAACCCTGACTTTTATTGACGACTTGTGACTAATTTTGAATAATTGAAACCCGATTTTTGCACATTTTTTTTTGGTTAACTTGGTGCAAATTTCTACTAGACTAATGGCAACATGCTAACGCGAATGCCAAACGCGGGTATGTGTAAGTCTCCCTGTGGCCTCATAACTTTTGTATGAATGAACCGATTTTAATGCGAATTGTTTGCGTAATAGCTGACGTATGACGTAATCAAAATGGCTATTAGCTACATCAAATATCAAGGATGCTCAAAAAAATTCACTATTATTTATGTAGACGTAATATTAAGACAAAAAGTAGCAAATTTGTCGGGAGACATTTATTTATTAATATTGAAATACTTGACTTGTTATTGTTTTTTAAATGAAACGCAATAAAATGGCGAAAATTTCATCTAAACATGATACTGGAAACACTAATATTATGAACTCATAACATTATTCATTTAAGGGTGAACTGAACTTTTGAGAGATTGTTTTTTGTTATTGGTTTTATGAATATAAATATGGAAATAGACGCCACAATAGATTTAGAGAAATTTCGTGTACCTACCTATGTTTCCTTTGATAGTTACAATTTAATCAAATTCACTATTAACGGTCTAAGTGATCCGGCAGCGTTACCCTGGTGTTGATCAATGGTTATGTCGAATGGTCTGTTTCTCCAGTAAAGCGTGAGTCCCCTTTGATTATTTTGGCTGTTCACGACATATGTCGTAGTCAGTGCTTATTGCTAGGTCGTGCGTTTAACGGACGTATTCTACTAAATTGTATTAGTTTGAATCTATAGTTAGATGTATCTATGTTTTGTGTAGGAATTGACGTAGATCTGGGTGGTGATTATGTATCTCAATTGCCAACCAAAATGGAAAAGTGTACATCAAATATCTGTCAAATGACGTGTTTTATATTTGCTATCTCCAGTGACCAACAGAAATACAATAGAGATAGCAAAAACAAATGACGTCATTAGACAGCTATTTGATGTACACTTTTTAAATTTGAGTTGGCAAGTGAGATACAATATCAGCACCCTGAACCTTTAAAGACCTTAACCGAGCTAATAAGAGAATTAAATATATTTTATAATAGGTAAATTAGAAATCATGTTAAAAATGGGTTGCTAAAGAAATCCTAGACAGAATATTTTTAAATTAATTTTTTGAAAAATGTTTCTATTTTCCCGATTTTTTCGGAAATTAACCCTTATTGAAGTGTTCGCCATAAGATAGGTCATAATATGTATTATGTTGATATGTATTTTTTTCAAGTTATCAGTCAAGTGAAAGTAAGTGGCTACAGCATAACTGTTTAAGGCTGGCAGCCCCGGTAAACGACTGGCAACCCAATTTTTGCACATTTTATGTCTTAAACTTTAGGTCAGGATAAAATTTTCCTATTATCTTAAAAATAAAACATTTGATGAGAAATATTTTTTTAAAAAATAAGAAAAATATAAAATATAAAAATATTCTATTTAGGTTTTTTTAAGCCAACCCATTTGAATATATTTTCTAATTTAGGCACTAAATTTGTTTTAAAATGTGTTTCATCGTATTTATCAGATAGGAGCAGGACGATTTAGATTTCGGTCTTGGACCATTAGAATCCTTTATAATAATGTTGAGTAGGTACAAGATAAAACATAAAACAACATTTAGTTACTCTTATCGTCACCCAGTATGAAACTAATAGAATCGTCCGACAATTTAGAGCTGATTTCACCAATCATGTTGAAAACCGAGTTTAGTACCTAAAACTAAGTTCAGTCTAAGCGAATACAATTATCGGTTGTTATCCCGTTCATAAGCTCTTGCAAGTACTCTTTTGAAAATTGACAAAAATTCTTAACCCGCCCACCCCCTGAGAAACCACGTAAAACAGTTTAATAATAAAATATTTACATTATCATCGCCTCTGTGGTCTAGCGGTCCGGGTGTTGGACTTGACTGCGTGAGGTCCCAGGTTCGAATCCCGGGTCGGCCAACAAAAAGAAAATTGGATTTTTCCAATTATTCTAAAAATAAAAAATGTTGGTCGGGATTGGAAATGTGCCCGGTTGGCGATGGGCTTGCCACCTATCACATTGTGGGACTTAGTGTCTTCGGCTAGTCGTGGGAGCCCTGGTTGTGCCTCTGCCTACCTCTTCGGGAATATGGGCGTGAATATACTTTTAAATTTACATTATCCAAAATTTTCTTGGAAATAAAATTGACATGATTGAATGATTTTTATTCTTGACAATTATTGACTAAACGTTATATATTTAAACGTACGTACTAACGTTATTATATTTACGTTATTCACGTTTAAAATTTGACGGTGAATGAGGATGTTTGATGATGACACCTATACAAAATTTTGTTAAAATTTGTGCAAGCGTGGAATTCAAAGAAACCAGCATATTTTTTAATTAATAGTAGTGTTGGGTATTAACATTTAATAGAGGAAAATGTAAAAAAAATGTAGGAGTCAGGATACCCCAAGTCACGATACTCCAAGCAAATAATCATTTCTACGCAGAAAAAAGAACTGATTTGAATGTACATGTATACTCGAGTAGAAATTGGTTTAGAATCAGCTAAAGTAAGTTTTGATATCCAAAAAAAAACTATTTTCAAACCCATATCCCCGAAGAAATAAAGGCACAACCAGGGTACCCACGACTAGCCGAAGACACTAAGTCCCACAATGTGATAGGTGGCTCGCCTATCAATAACCGGGTTCATATCCAATCCCGAGCAACATTTTTTTTGTTACAAAATTAGAAAAACCCAATTTTCTTTTTGTTGCTCGACCCGGGATTCGAACCCGGGATCTCATGCAATCAAGTCCAACACCTGAACCGCTAGACCACAGAGGCGATCTTTTAATGATATCCATTTAAATTTTACGTATGTAGTTTTATGTCTTTGGAGTATATATTGTATTCCTTAAGCGAGTCGGAAACATGAATCGGTATATCGATATGTTTTTATTAAGGATGTATGGTAAAAGTCAACAATGTGAAATTCTTATCTTTATTGACATGTATTATAATTACAAATTTAACAAAAAACGTGTCCCAATATTACAGTAATAAAACGAATAGCGCAATTACATACGAGTCACATTAAAACGTGTGTAAAAGAATCGTTCATATTAAATATAGGGATGACCAAATGCAGCTAACGATTATTTCTATAATAAAAGTTAGTTGCGATTACCATCGAATCGACCTACAGGGTGGCGACTGAAGCAGGTGTAGCATACCTCTTGGGTTTGCTTAGATATTTCTTTATGTAGAGCGCGTGCGTCATATCATATACAGGGTTACTTTCAAAGGACCAGCCAAATTTTAATACAAGGGAATTAAAGCTATAATGATGCATTTGAAATATTATTACCAAACTGTTATATTTACTTTTATAAGCATTCGTTTAAAATAGTACTTTGCTTGTGGTTACGCTTTGTCTTACGCGTACCTAGTACGTGTAACAACGTCACCTGCCAGCGCATGCGACTGCGGTCGGCGGGAACCAGTTGAATGCTTTTTATGTTCTATGTTCTCATCATTTTGAATTTTGCGTCATATAAAAATTGTAATAATATAAACTCAGATATCATAATTTATGTTATGCTTTTTTATTTTTGGTTATTTCAAAGATCGAAAGTGTTATCGATTTCCAACTCAGTCTTAAAATTTCACATTCATTCTTATCTGATTTCGGAGGGTCTTGACTTGGCACTTATTTAATCCCGTGCAACTCAACAAAAATAATATATTTTGTTTTGCCCACCTGAGAATCGATACCTGTATAGTCAATTAATAATGATAAAAAAGGGTACAAGATTACACGGGATCACTAGACCACGAAGGGAAATATCAAATGTAATCGGGTGTAACTTCTTCGGGAATATACTTATTTACTTTGTTAAATAGGTGTGTAAGTTGTATATGCAAAATTAGATAACAAATATCTCTATAATAAAGATACATAATACCAAAAAAAAAATAGTTCTCACTAGAACAGATTTTTTATTAAATATATTTTTGAAACATTGATTGATAGATAGTATTTTATAATACTGTAGTAGTATAGTAAACCAGTAATTAGTTGTAATTGCTTTCAAACAATTATCCATGGTAATTGAAAATAAGGCTAATGAGTGCATTCAAATTATTAAATTAGATAAATATCTGAGTATTAAATAAATAGTTTGAAAATGGGAAAAGCGTTATATTAAGTTAACATGTAACTAACAAGTAAGAATTAAGTTTACGGTTTGCTTTTTACGTTTCTTTTCCTTTCTGGAGTGCACTCTAAACTAAAAAATGCTCCTAGGTCTTCATAAATATGTCGGCTACAACATATTTCGAGCCTCTACGACATTACTCCACAGCATTAGCACTACCGGGAACCATCGTTGCGGCATTCCGTCTGCACTGAGCCGCTTTTTATGGGTGCACGCAGCACATCGTTATTTTAAAAATTAAAAGTGATACCATTAAAAGAATTATCTTCTTGTGCTGTTTTAGTACCTTCTCAGTATACCTTTAAGTACTCATGCCTACTTGCTAGTTGCTTCAGAGTATTATTAACCAGCGACCTGTAGGGTTACTCTCCAAGCTCGATTCGTGCAATATTGGAAATTGGAATCGAGTATGTTATTTAAGGTAGGTACTCTTGAACACGTTATTGGGGAATTGTTAAAATTTAGCTACAAATAAATTCAACGAATATGATAAAATTGTTTATTATTAACATAATGTTACTTATTGCCTCTGTGGTCTAACGGTTCAGTTGTTGGACTTGACTACATGAGATCCCGGGTTCGAATCACGGGTCGGGCAACAAAATGAAAATGGGATTTTTACAATTTCTAATAAAAAAAACGTTGCTCGGGATTGGATATGTGCCTGGTAGGCGATAGGCTTGCCACCTATCACATTTTGGGACTTAGTGTCTTCTGTTAGTCGTGGGTGCCCTGGTTGTGCCTCTGCCTACCTCTTCAGGAATAGGGTCGTGAAGATACTCTGTATGAACTAAATGTTAATATTTAAAAAGAACCAAGAACATGTATTATTTCAATTTAAAAAAAGAGTGTCGCTATCGCCTCCCGTTATGGAGATACTTTTTTTACTTAAAATGTATGAAAATGTAGAATTATAAATTGTAAAGTTCAAGTTCAAAACTTTGCTTCAGCTAATTGAAAGTTCCATAACGTTTGAAAGGGAAGGTGTAGGGCAAACATTGACCGGACTGTTCGCGCTCACGCGGATGCGGGCCGCCCGAACTCTGCTTCAATATTTGAATTTAACTTTTACCTAACTTTGTTCTATACATAACTTTATAAAGCAGGCTTATTTAGTTTGGATTCTATTTATTAACATGCTTCGGCTTTATTCGTCAAGCTTCGGAAATCCGAATGTATTTTAAAGATTTATAGAGTTTTTATTACATAATCAATCATTTCGTTTAAATTTATAGTAGGTAAGCCAATTTAAAAATAAAAGTATAAAGTGTAAAAAAAGTATATAGTGTAAAGCCGAAGTGCATAATTTAAATAGTAGATAGTAGGTACTGTACCTACTTATATTTTACATACCTTTTTCAGTACGTTTTTTTGTACGTTTGTTACGATTACCTACTCAATCAAAAGACAATCGATTTTGATGGTTCTTTTTAGAAAGATAGGTCATGGTTTCAAGGTGGTTTTTTATATAATGAGTTTTTTTTTTCATAATAAAGGTCATTTATAACTTGATGTTTAAGATTTTTGTATTTCGATTTAAGAAAATCTGATTTGGAAATCGCAATTTTTATATGCTTTGTCACGTAATGATATCATATACTGAATATCGCTAGTACTCGTAGTAGGTATATGGAGGAAGCGGTTTCATTATAATACAGGTTTTTAATGGAGTATGTTTGTTATAAAGTTTAAAAATCATTTCCACTGAATTATGTACACAATCAATATTCGTAATTAAATTCCTTTTATAGAATTAAGGTCATCATTAAAAGATATCACAGGGATATCCTTTAAAGGGCTGTTTTTAATATGTTTAGTTGGTATCTTCATTTTGTTTAAGTTTAGTCATGATAAAATAATTGAAAAGGAACTCATATAAGGTATTTTGTTATATACTGCAGCATCTGTACATATTAGGTCTTTTAAAGTTTCTCTGTGGGGTGTAATGTGTGTGGTAGAATCAACGTAGTTTTTGAGTCAAGTATATAAATAAATAAATATCCCTGGACAGGATACACAAATTTATTCTAACCCCAAAGTAAGCAAATTATATTGTTGTGTTATGGGTGTTAGTCAACGATTGTAATACATAAAAATACTTAAATAGATACAAAAATAAATTTAATAAACACCCAGACCCGGAAATGCAGACATCTAAATGTTCATCATACAAATACCTGCCCCCGTCGGGAATCGAACCCGAGCCTCACAGTTGGTCGACGTAGTTAGGCGTGTACGCTAGCCACTCGATATCTTGTACATTAATTTAATTTACACTCTCACGTTAACATTATTAAAAAGGAAAACAAGCAGACGGATTTCCTGCTGGTAAGAATTTCACGCCGCCTATAGACACCTAAGGTGGTAATGGTGCTTAGCCAACCTGAACAAAAGTAATTTTAGCGGCTAACTCGTTGAACCGGAACACGGCAACGGTAAGAGCTGACGTTATGGTGGAAGGAATAGGTAACTTGTAAGGCGGACCAACCAATTCGGACGAGTCGGTGCGAAACGCTACCACATATGCTCGCCTTTTACGACATGCCTGGCAGGAAGGCAGATGGTCTACTCTGCTAAGTAACCCAGACCATATGATTAAAGTAATATGAAAACGAAAAGGATTTCATAAAATTTGATTTTTTATGCTTAAGTATCTGTTTCAAATAATAATTAATTGCTATATTTGTAACTTAACAATAACAACATATTTTCTTAAAAATAAGTATGTCATTTCTTGATATATTATCAAGTTATTTTTTGTAATGTATTCTTTAACAGTGTAGAAATACATATATATTAGTACTATATTTGAAATTATGCGCTGCGGGTATATTTGTCAAGCTTCGGAAATCCGAAAGTATTTTGAAGTTTTCTATCTATGGTTCTCACGGCCTCATATTGAGTTGTTATTACATAATAAATCATTTCGCTTAAATTTAGATTAGATCAGCCAATTAAAAAATAAAAGTGTAAAGTGTAAAAGAGTAATAAGTGTAAAACCGAAGCGCGTAATTTAAATAGTAGTTCTATAATTAACTAAGCGACACGGCAAACTTCTTATCGTTTGACATTTAAAGCTACTAACAATTTGTACAGAACAAATAGATCGTTTTTCCCGGTTTTTCTCTTCCTAAAAACCTCCTGACAAAAACCTGCACGACAAAAAAAGAGTTAGATTAACTGGTCCATCCGTTCAGGCCTAATGCGATGACCACGCGAAGTGGGTTTTTTTTATATGTACAGATAAACAATACAATAGACAAAAAAGTACTATTCAACCAGCCGGAAAGAAGAAATTATTATAGGACGATGCAGATATTTCAATATGATAAAGAAGATAGTAAGGCAAAAATTCGCCCATAGGTCGAAATTCCACCATAATAACTTCATTTCTCAATACCAACTACTTTGTTTCCAAACTTTTTAGTGTGCCATCTGTGATCTTTTATCGTTATCATGTTCGGTTGTGTGTGTCAAATGCATGGTAATGTGGGTAATGTTTTATTTATTGATTTAATGTACTTTATAAGCATTATTTTAGAAAAATATTAGCGTTCTGCACTTCTCCTACACATTAACTATAATTGTGCCAAATTTTATGCTCCTGCGTACATGCAATTTTCGTAAAAAGGGGTCCAAAGTTTTGGCATCACGTATTAATATATAGATAAGCAATACAGAATACCTACTTTCAACATTTTTTTACTTTGCAGTTTTGTTACGAGTAAAAATATTTAAAAATACGTAAATGTAGCGACACAACTGTCGAAAAAATGCAATGACAATTCTACATAACTTGCGAGTAGGTAGTATAATTTGCAACAGATGTTCTAAGATAAACGCAGCAGCAAGTTAAATCCATAAAGGTAATGTCCAACACGCCCTTTCGTTAACCGAACGCGTTAAGGTCGCGTGACAGCAGCCTATATCGAATGTTGATCCAGTCCTGTCACAGTAATGGGTTTCCGATTGCCGCCAAGCTGATGCTTGTCTCTGGGGTGCCTTTGAAATATGGGACACTGTGTAAACAATAGTTGAGTTTTATGGGCATTACGACTTAATGTTTAAATGAAAGTGCGATATTAAGTGTGGTACACTCCCAGGACTTTTAACAGTTCAGTATTCTTCTATCCATAATTCCTTAATTTCTTTCATCAGACACTAAACATAATAATATTAAAATAAAAATAATCAATAAACCACCGACAAACGATCCTTCCAATCAAAAGTTATGATGCCACAGACAGACACACACACACACACACATCTAACTTACAACAACCCCTCTTTTTTGTCTGGTTTAAATAAATTGCAATAATTATGAAACATAGTATCGTAACTTTTAAATATTGATCTATCATCAGCTACCTCCCAGTTCTTTAATCAGGTCCTTGTCATCAAAGGTCCCTCGACTAGCGAGTCTAAACTCGATGGGTTTACCAGTAGGCATTTATACGTCTCCTATCTTGAAGCTCCATCATCAGCTCAGTTGTACCGCCATTTATCAGTGCTTTAAATGTTAGGTCTAAAATACTTTGAAATGTTAAATATGACTGCACTACGGAATATCGAAGTTTAAAATGTTAATATACTGTCTTCATAATGTTCATTAGTACGATATACTTGAGTCCTAAAGTACTCTGTATTACAAAGTATTGAATTGAAAATGTTCATAATCTCGATGTGCGGAACTTCGAAAGTTTGGTACAACGAAGTAAGTACGGCATTGCGAAAGTTTGATTTCGATGTAGGTACACCGGGCAGAATTATTTGAAACCAACGATGGAATTATAGGCGGTAGCAAAAACGTACAAAGTATAATAACTTAAAATAAATCGCAATAATTATTATATAATTATAAAAAAAATCTTTATAAAAGTAAAATACTTAAACTCAAACTCAAAGTCTATTTATTCACGTAGATCTATACAAAGATTCTTGTGACGCGTCTATATAATTCTATAAAATACCGGATCGGAACGCGGCCCCACACTGAGAAGATCCGGCAAAAGAAACTCAGCGGGCTCGTCTTTTTTTCTTATAAATAAAATTTACAAAAGTATATTACATATACTTAAATTGTAGATTGTATGAGGGGCAATTAATCCTTAGCATTTCTGCCTTCTAAATATTCTGAAATCTTCTAATAACCTTTGCCATACAACTTAATTTTAATACATTTTTTAAATTTATTAAATGGTAAGTCTTTAATATGCTCGGGAAGTTTATTGTAAAAAAGTATACGTTGACCCGTGAAAGAATAACTGAATAAAATACTTATTTCTTTAAAGCTGAAAAAATATTCTACGTAAATTATCAACGATTTTATACGTTAAATGAATGAGTTCAAATTAACAAAACTTTTTACACTGATGTTCACCGATCAAATAACTGTAACACCCCACAACGTAGCGAAGAATATCGATCAAATTCAAAAAGAAAGAAATATTATACCATTAGTCTTTTCTGTTCACAAATTGGTATGCAAAAGTGAAAAACTAAGTCAATCAGGGTAACAAATAGCGGCTGACGTACCTCAAACATCTTTTTTGATGTCGGGCTGTTAGCGTAAACATTGTCAAGATCGCGTGTGCCATCACCCTTATTGTGATTATTTCTTTTTGTTTCATCGAATTAAATAACGGCGTAAGTGCAGAGAAATGTTTCGTTTTGTTTTATGATAATGAAAGGCAAACAAGCAGACGGGTTTCCTGATGGTAAGAAGTTTAGTCCGCCTAGAGACACCAAAGATGGTAACGGTGCGCTGCCAACCTGAGGCCGGGGTGTTAGGCCTCGAGCAAAAGTAAGTTTACCGGCTACCTAACCCTCCGCACTGGAACGGCAGGCAACACTTATGGCGGTAGGAATAGTTAAGGCGTTGGTACCAATCCAGGCGAGATTCCATATAATACAAGGTCGAATCTTCGAGTGCTTTAGTCCATGTTTATTAAAAAGATGGTTATTGTTTATTAGCAGCAGCTCACGCTTCCGCCAACCTATTAAAGTTATTTGGTTCCTCCCATTAGTTTAGTGGGAATACTAATTATTTAAATGGAGATAAAACTATCCTGTTCTGTAAATTCGGAGTTCATCCGACGCATACACCGTGCTACGAAATTTATATACATGTATTTGTTTTCTATAAATTGTAACGATAAATTCCACTGGTTTGAAATACAACTTGTAACGTAGTGGGGATGGCTTAGCTGCCACCCACCACTATGTTAAGCAAACAGACAAACCAGAAAAGGGATTCCTGATGATTTGAAAGTTTGAAAATAAACAAAATAACACTGCAACAAAAGTCTAAAAAAACTGTGCACTTCATGTTTTCGAGTTAGAGTTTCTGCCGGCTTAAGCAAAAAATAAGGGCTTGGGCTACGACGTTCTTGAAGATCTTCGTCGACGGAACACGAAATACTGCTGTTGTAAGAATCGGTGGTTGGGGTAGTGGGACCCTTTAGCGCCTTCCCTCAGCAACCTGGAACAGCAGCAAAAGTGGACAGCTTGGAAGGTTGCCAGAGAAGAACACCGGTGGGTCAGCTATCGCCGGTCCAGGGTCCTCCCACCACCGAGCAGCAGGCACCAGTCAGCAAGCAACAGTCATAACTTGTACTTCACTTGAGTTCCGTTGACTTATCGAGCCTGAATTAGAATTTGACCAGGATCAAAGCAGACTTGCAAGAATGAATCTTGGTTCTACATCTCAAATATTTATCAAATATAGAACTTTTTTTATTTTTGATGTGAAAACTTCTTTAGCGGCGTTGCGCACTTTTTTGGAATGGGTAAAAATTTCTAAACTCGCGTTAGGACACGTGACCTGATCGAAAATTCGTAAGACAGCGCCGGGTGCTTGCGTGAATGTTCGTGTTGTTTGTGTACGATAGCGCAATAAATGAATGTTGTATTCTACCATATAAATGATAGTACTTTAATACTGATAATTTAAGCAATTCGTGCAAAATTATTCCCTAATCAATCCAAAATATTAAAAATGAACAACGTTAATATTCAAGTTATCACTTCTGCCCGCACTCCCGGAGTGCAATCCGTCGTTTTTTTAAATATCAGCCAGTGTAGTCAGGCCAGTTATTGAAATAATATTTAAGTTAAAATAATATTACAAAGTACAAACCATGGTTGTTCAGTCTTTATGCGTTGGAAATGTTGAATATAAACGTGTGTTTTCTTTCGTGAAAAAATGACGGCTATCATTCAAAGGGGAAACTTTGTAAAAAATGAGTCAAATTTTCATGTTGCGTCAACTTAATGACGCATGTCACAGACTTTGTTTCAAACGAGGTGAAAACGTTTTTATGAGTTACGTTTATGCGATTAGAGCGGAAAAATATTGATGTCACGTGGGAAAAATGATACTGTTAAAGAGATTTTGTTTATTTTATCGCCTCTGTTGTCTAGCGGTCTGGGTGTTGGACTTGACTGCATGAGGTCCCGGGTTCGAATCCCGGGTCGGCCAACAAAAAGAAAATTGGATTTTTCCAATTTTCTATTAAAAAATGTTGGTCGGGATTGGAAATGTGCCCGGTTGGCGATAGACTTGCCATCTATCACATTGTGGGACTTAGTATCTTCGGCTAGTCGTGGATGCCCTGGTTGTGCCTCTGCCTGCCTCTTCGGGGATATGGGCGTGAAGATACTACTTTTTTTTTTGTTTATTTTACCCCATTCAAAAG
>NJDD01000659.1:45499-57285 GCA_002245505.1 Calephelis nemesis | reverse complement strand
CTTACTTACAATAAAACTTTACTACAAAATCACCTCACATAAAATATATTTTGTTAAAATTTTATGAATGCTGACAGCCCTACGCCCTAGGAAATGCCTGCGCACAGAAAAACATGTCTAGCTCGTGTATTCAATGTAAAGATATATCGCTAATTGAATTAATACTTCTATGTTAATAATATGAATAATTGAACGATATTTCATATTTCGAAAACCGTCCAGTAGGGTTACTCTTGAATCTCGATATCATGTGAATTGAAAATTGGAATCGTATATATGTCACTTTAGGTACTTTTGAACACAGAATTATGGTAATTTTTAACATTTAGTTACAAATAAATTCAACAAATAGGATAAAATTATTCACTATTTACTATTAACTACATGGTAATAATTCTTCAGTATTGTGTTCAAGAGCAGCTAAAATGACATACCTATTCGATTCCAATTTCCAATAATGCATGAATCGAGCTTCAAGAGCTCAGAGTAACCCTACAGTTCGTTTGGGATTTTTTTTTTGTTTTATACATACGCTTGAAAAACGTTACATAACCGAGTCGGGTAAATCATTAAATATACAATCGGCCCCCGCCTTTTTTCGGGAACCGGTTGAAAACACTGATGCTGCTGTTCACTGCCAGTCTTCGATTTATAAAGCACCTGCACTTGCACTTAGATCAATATACAGATTATAGGGCTGGAGATACAGTTCCAAAACCTGGCACATGTATTACTTCATTTACGTAGGTGGAAAAGTATTTAAATATAAAACAGAAACAGCAAAACGGTAGTTATACCTTCTAGTTAATATTTATAGTTTCTAGTTGATATTAATAGACATAAGCGTATTTCAACCTTCACACTTAACTGCATAATTTCTCGCTCTGTTAAAACTAAATACCAATTCGTTTTTACTAATTAAACAATGAATATTTATTAATTATTGTTTAAATTTACACATTGAAGTTTTTGCTTGGTTCAGCTTTCGTTCTTCTATGAATTATTTATAATTACATAATAAAACATGTGGTTTTAATTTATACTATAGTTATTGAAGGTATTGTTGTAAGAAAGTACATCTTTTATGTATCAAGGAGAAATAGACATGGTAAACGATATATAAGTGCCGTCATGTCCGTTAGTATAATGGTATTTTTTAAAAGAGAACAAAAATATGGAGATTATCTATTCGAATATCTGCGTTTTCTTTGAATGTTTGTTAAATGATTACGCAGCTAATAACAAACAGCATTTGATTTTTTTTGGGATGGTAGGTCATGATTTAGATCCCAACATGGGTTGGTCATGTTGTTATTACTAGTGGTCGCCCGTTGGTCGAAATTCCATGACCATAATAAATTTTAATATCTTGTTTATAAGAACGCCATCTTCATTTCTCAAGACCAACTATTTTGTTTTCAAACTTTTAGTGCGCCATCTATGATCTTTTATCGTTATCATCAATATGTGTAGTGTGGTGGTGGTGGTAGTGTGGGTAATGTTTTATTTATTGAAGTTATACTTCTTTTGGCACGTTAGGAAAAAATGATGAGGGTAAATTTTTACGATGCGCGCGCACACCGTCACGAAAAACCGACAGGATGAAGTTAGCTATATATAACATTATAGTTTTTCAAAAAAAGGTACCAACAAAGTAAAAGTAAGGACATCTATGTATGATGGCGTGAGAACTGACAACTGTATTCACAATATTTCTTTATTTCTATGGTTAGTGTCATTTTGTCTACAAATGTAAAATAAGGCAAAAGATAAAATTTTTAAAAATATTTTTATCTTATTACGCCGAAGAAGTATAACTTTTAACGCGTGTACATAAGTACACACACAATTTTTTTGATTTAATGTACTTTATAAGCATTATTATTGAAAAATATTAGCGTTCTGCACTTCTCCTACACATAAACTATACCTAAGTGTGCCAAATCTTATGCTCCTGCGTCCTCGCAATTTTCGTAAAAAGAGGTCGAAAGTTTTGGCATCACGTATTAATGTATAGATTACATGGACGTGAGTTAATAAATCTACCTTTACTATTACCACGACTCGTATACAATAGTTCTTGAAGTAAAGGAACGGCCACACATTTTGGCTATGGTGTAAAGTTTACGAGGTTAGGACTAGATTTGGGCGTGTTAAATTAGATGTTGGCTCAATACCCTTGAACTTCACTTTGCTCGTCTTGGCTGGGCATTCCCATGACCACAGATTTTGCATAACTGTCAGTTAATTCACATTCACATTAATAGCTAAGACTAAGTTACATCTGTTGGGTTTGCTTGTCAAATCGAATCAAACCAAATTTATTCGACGTAAATACACTTGTTGTCGAATTCCGCGTCGTAACATAACCTAACTTAATAGCAAACTATACAAAAATAATATACATACACACTTATTCTTCGATCGCGTAAAACGATTTGAAGATATTCACAATTGCATTAAATTAAATTTAAGAGTATTGTTTATGTATTTTTATTTTATAATATTATTAATTATAATAAAGATAATTAAAATGAAAAATTCACTTAATGGAGGTAAACTCAAAAGACAAAATAGTTAAAATTTACGAGACAGTTACAAAAGTTCATTTTCTATTTCTATGCCTACTTTTCCAACATAGTTATTTGTATAATAATAAAATATGTATCTTCACGTCCATATCCCCAAAGAGGTTGGCAGAAGCACAACCAGAGCACCCACGACTAGCCGAAGACACTAAGTCCCACAACGTTATAGGTGGCAAGCCTATCGCCAACCGCGCACCCATATCCAATCCCGAGCAACATTTCATTTATTAGAAAATTCGAAATACCAAATTTTCTTTTTATTGCCCGACACGGTATTAGATCCCAGGACCTCATGCAGTCAAGTCCAACACCTGAACCGCTAGACCACAGAGGCAATAATAAAATATGTTTTGGGTAGGTATAAAAACTTTAAAACACGAACATCTTTTACACAGTTCTTATGTATAAATGTAGCAGATGTATGAATGGATGAAACATATTCACCAAACCGCTCTCAATACCAGGTTCAGTTTCCAGTACCGTATCATACGATCTAAATATCACGCGCCACTCTCTCATGCAATCAATTTCAATTAGCGATATATCTTTACATTGAATACACGAGCTAGACACGTTTTTCTTTGCGTAGACATTGCCAATGGTCCTTAGGGCTGTTAACATTCATAAAAATTTAACAAAACTAGTGGTCGCCCGTTGGTCGAAATTCGACTATAATCAAGTTTAATATCTTGTTGATAAGAGCGCCATCTTCATTACTCAAGACCAACTACATTGTTTCCAAACTGTATGGTGCACCATATGTGATCTTTTATCGTTATCATCAATATATTTGTTTGTGTGTGTCAAATGCATGGTAGTATAGGTAATGTTTTATTTATTGATTTAATGTACTTTATAAGCGTTATTATTGAAAAATATTTGCGTTCTGCACTTCTCCTACACATAAACTAAAAGTGTGCCAAGTTTTATTTATGCTCCTGCGTCCGGCAGGGTTTCAAAGTTTTGGTGTCACGTTTCAATATATAAATATAGTCTGTATGACGAGATTTAATAGTAAAGTTTTATTGTAGGTAAGGCTTAATCACAGCGGTAGGCTTATGAAATATGAGGAATCAAATAATTCTAAGCACGATTAAATGATGCTGCGTGTTTTAGGAGCTCGTATGACCACGTTTCACCAACATCATTAAAGCTTAATACGCGATAGCATTAAATTGCCACTGAAGTTAATTGTTTTAAAATCAAGTTGAAAGATTTCAACTTTTACCGTCTTCTTTGAGTTAAGCATTGAGTTAAGGTGTTCTAACTGAATTACATGAAAACATGAACAACGTTGTAAAGTATAGCACTACTTGGACGTTTTCACCATTGATGCCTTCAGTTGCTTCGGCATATCCGGGTGTTTCAATGTCATAAAACATCGAACAAGCACATGTCTGTCCTGATAGAGTTTATTAGACAACCGTGGCCTCAAGTACGTCGCTTTCCTGTAGCTGGAATGTTAGGCCTCTTGTGCAAGTCGGCCGGCTCCTTGCCCTCTGGACTGGAACATGACACCTCATTATGACGGCAAGGAAAGGCAATCCTCACAACAAATAGTTGTTGCACAGCACCTTTTAACGAAATTTTTAAGAATATCGAAGAAAACAAAGACAAATGTTTTAAGTCTATTCTGTTTCAATATAGAAATTGGTTACCTAAAACTATTTTTAGCCGTTTTGACTTAAACGTGTAACATACTACTATAAGCAGAAATGTAATTTAGTGCAGTAAGATTGTCATTTATAGCACTGTCATGTCAAGATCGTCATTTCTAGGTTAGGGTTATAGTTCTGAAGTTCAGATTCTTTACGTTGAGTTACTTCAGACTACATTTGATAACTGACGTATCGAAATGTTTGCGCTTTTGGTCTGAAAATGTAATTCTCTTAGTTACTAGCAGAGGGCTTTTGATACAAATTATCTAAAATCTATCGGTCAAATACTCAAAATAAACTTGTTGTTTAAAAAAAATTTGAATACATAAGGTTGACAACCCTAATTGCGACGTGTAAATATTCCCGTAAATACAATCGTCTATCGAATGAACAATTTGTTAACAATTCCTTATGTGTTCGCATGGTTTTGTTCTTTATCATTTTCATTACTGTAAATGAATTACTTTTTTTTTTATAGTGATACGTATTTGTATTAGGTTGATCTTTGAGTAGAGTTTCAAATATGGCCGTCTACTTGAAAACTCGGTACTTATAACACGGTAAACACGGTAATTATAAATTTAAGTTCACGAAATATCTGTAAATTTCTCTCGTGTTGGTCCGAGCTCCCTTGCAGAAGAGATCTGCCTTCCTGCCAGGTAGCTCGTAAAAGGCGAGCATAGGCTTACCGTCACTTACACCGTGACATCTGACTAGGTGGTAGAGTTTCACAGCGACTCGACCCGATTGGTACCACCGCCCTAGCTATTCCTGCTGCCATATCGTCAGTACATGCCGTTGACGTATTCCGGTTAGGAGGGTAAGGTAGACTTTATGAAATTAAATGAAATACATATATTTGCTAAACATGTGTTAGAAGTTGTTACAAAAGTATTTGTTTATGCCAACATATTCTACCACATGGTGGTATGCAAATATTTTTAAATTAGTAAAAAAATATTATTAATATTTATAATGTTTCGCTACTATCATATCATGTTTTTACATTTTAAAACGTGAAGAAGAAGAGAGAGAGAGAGAAACCAAAGAAACTCCTAGGCAACCAGGATGAATGCTATCAACCTTGATTTCCCAGCGTTTCCAAAGTTAGCCAGTCAAGATAAGAGACGGCGAAACATACTCCTTTTTTTTGAATAGCAAATTTTTTGCTAACCACGAGGTTTTTACTACTTCACCACATACTCCTCGGCAACCAAGATATAACATTGACATTTATATTAAGAAAAAAAACTATACTATAATAAGCTCTATCTAGCAACAAGTCAAATAGCTTTTATCGAAGCCTATTTATAAACAGTGACATAAGACTGTCAGAAATTTTGTTATATAAACAAATTGACGAAAACAGCTGTCGCCACAAGTCACAAGCGCAACCACAAGCACAACTGTCATTTTCCCGTACCTAACATTCGCTAAATAAGTCATGAAAAACGATTGAAAGCCATATTTATAAAACAAGAACAAGAAGAACCAATTGACATAAAGTACATATTAATTTAAAAGTATTAAGTTTTTGTTTAGACACATACGATTTCCCATTATTTCTGAAACGTGAAATTCATAAAATTTCAGCATTTGTTTTAAAAAAATGATTAATATTTTTTACAAATATACATACTGCCAAAATATATAAATAAGTAATGTAATTTTATATCTGTCATTTTAAAGACTAGACACTTTATAGACTGCATATTTGTCATTCTAAAGACTACATATCTGTCATTTTAAACACTGCTTATCTGTCATTTTAAAGACTACGTCTTATCTGTCTATTTGGACGGAGCTAACGTTTTTTCTCTAACGGTTTTTTGGGCTATTTGCAACCATGGCGATCGAGAAATGGTGGGTAAGTGAAAACGCGATCCTATTTGGTTTTAATTGTGAAAATCCCAAAGCAAACACATAGATAAAATTCTTGATGGTAAGATTTGCTGTGGTCTCTAGACAATACAGACTTCAAAGATAATATGTTATTAAACAGAGGCTATAGGTAGGCTTATATATATAAGCCATAAGTTTACCATCGTCCGTATCCTTCTAAACGCAACAAAGCAAATGGCGAGCGCTAATTATAGTGACAAAAATGTGTTGGCTCTTACGAAAAAATAAACTTTCTGGACAAATCACAAGGATATAAATGAACAGTATCTAACACTTAAATGAATACCACTACAAATTTAATAAACACACAGACTCGGAAATAAAAGTACGATGTTCATCACACAGTGCCTGCCCATATCGGGAATCGAACCCGAGCCTCATGATTGGACCGTGGAGTTAAACGTATACGCTAACCCCTAGTCAACAAGGCGGTCATTAAAACGCGCTAATATAAAAAATAAAGGATCTAAGCAACATTGTATTTAGGTAAGTAAATATATTTTCCAAGTAAAGAATTTGTGTAGCTATAATATGCTTTTTAAGATAAACAAGCCAAAGTATTTGTAACATAATTGGTTTAACACATTGCAATTCACTTTTAATGGGTTGCCATGACGTGTGAACATATTTAAAGTATGTTTGTTTGTCTGTAGATGAAGGCTTGACAACATTTAGCACCATAGATGGAAAGGAATAGCTAGAATCAACCATGAAATCAGGTTAGACTTATTAGGAAATATTTGTAATAAACGATTTATCAGAATGTAACATGCAATCATTACATACGTGGTACAGATATTAAACGAAAATTCGCCTTTAAAAATTCTTTATACAATTTTATAGTTTTTTAGGTCACGAATTACATTCTAAATTTAAATTCTGAATTTTAATACTATTTTTTTCTGTAAATGGCAGAAAGACGATCGACATGCTAGCCTGTTTGGGAAATTGGGTAAATTAAAAAATCTGGTTTTTGGGCACCATCGTGAATGAAGATGGTCGTATTTTTTTCATAATTATTGAATTTCGTGTTTATATTGAGTGAAATTGGTTAATTTAGACGGGAATTAGATTAATTTTGTTCAGTGATAGTGCACAAATGAAGTTATCATAAAGAAATTAGTGTATTGTGTATTTCCTCGCTGCCGCCAAATATCAATAGACGAGCTTGAGTAACGAAGCCACCATTTTACTCAAGACCCATGACATGACCCTGTAAATAGTGACTAATTACTGTATAAGAATCAATTAATACGGAAGACATGGTAACATGGCCTAATGGCTTTTACCGGCCCCAGAAAGGGGCAAATTAACTACCTACTAACTAAATGAATCTGTAATAATACTAGGTTCTTCAGATTCCATTTATCCAGGTTTCACATGGTGTTGGTACGTAGCCGCAAGAGTTAAACACGGTATTTTGATTGTTTTATACTTTTTTATAATAGGATTGTATACTTGGTTCAGTATTACACATATATGTCGTTTTTCGTTTTATGCGGCGATTTAAATAATAATTTAGTATGTTTACAGGGATAATGTAAGATTCTAATGGTGTCCGACTCTGAATTTTAGCGTTCCGGCGTCAGATGTGACGTTTTGAGGTCCCGGATGCGATCCCCGGGTCGGCTGGCAAAAAATTAAGACAATGTGTAGTTTTCATTTTCTAATAAAACTAAACGTTGCCAGGATTGGATATGTCGCCGGTTGGCGATAGGCGTGCCATCTATCACATTGTGGGAATTAGCGACTACTGTTGTGGGCTCGTCACGGGAGCCCTGGTTGTGCCTCTGTCTACCTCTTGAGGGATATGGGCGTGAAGATACTTTTGTGGTAATAAATGTGAAATGTGTGACGTTTCGAGGCAAACAAACAGTGAATTTCGTACTTAAAACAGAAATTATAAACTACCCGCACTATAATTACTTTAAGCCCGATATGCACTGGAACTTTACAAATACAAATATTTCTGGACAAGTTACACAAAGTAAGCAAATTGTATGCTTGCATTATGGGTGTTCAACGATTCTGGTGTATACAAATACTAAAATAGATACAAGGATAATTTTAAACAACGCCTAGTTTTTGAAATTCCGGACTTTAAAAAGAACAGCCTCTAAAGTGTCTTCATTCGTACACATACATCGATAATTTCACCTAGACTCGTGCATTCTGGTAAGTAATGCAGGCAAAGACGTGGATGACTGCTTGTTATAAATAAACCTGTATTTAAACACAATAAGATATTGTATTCACGGCAATTACGAAACATTTCCACGATATTACGATTCGGTTTTGCTTTGTTCACAAATAAATTATGGTGGCGCGTCCACACTCATCCGTGGCACTGCGACAGATCGCACCAATTTGAATATTAATAGCTGCAGCGGCGCGTGAAAACTGACGCTGCGGGATGTGCAACGTATGTATGGCTGGAATCGACATACTTTTAGTAATTACATCGAAATATTGAGATCGCAACAGTATTTAAACTTTTACTTCAAAATAGAGCACTCTCTTTTTCAACCCTCGACGGAAGGGTATTTTAAGTTTGACATGACTGTGTGTGTGGTCTCATAAGCTTTGAATGGAAAGATCGATTTTTGACTGACCAAAGGAAGCTGACGGTATCCAGATAGTTCTTAGTTACATTTTATATAGGTTTTGTCGGGGTATTGAACAGTTTTAGAATGAATGAAGAATATGGTACTTCATTGTTACCACTCAGTATTTATTAGAAGTAGATAAAACTTAAAGTCATAACTGCTATGCTAAAATAAGGCATTATCAGATACCTATACCGTAAGTTATATACGTTTTAAGCAAACAGAAAATTTTAACTATTAATCATACATAATTCAAAAGTCGTTATACTTTATCATTCATACTAAACAATTAACCAAATATAATAAACTTCATGTCTTTACACCTATATCCTCGAAGAGGTAGACAGATGCACAACCAGGATACCCACCACTACCCGAAGATACTAAGTCCCACAATGACGTGATAGGTGTATTTTTTTAATCTGTTGCCTGACCCGGAGATCGAATCCAGGTTAAATTCAAGTTCAACACTTTAACCGCTAGATCATAGAGGCGATAAGAAATAAAAAAAAAAGGATCTTCACTCCCATATCCCTGAAGAGGTAAGCAGAAGCACAACTAGGGCACCCACGACTAGCCGAAGATACTAAGTCCCACAGTGTGATAGGTGGCAAGCCTATCGCCAAATAGTAGTAAACAATTATAACACTGTCAAAAAGTATTTTTATTGTTACAAATTAATTTCCTCGAAAATAGGGTGACACATCTAGTTTATAAAAACGACACATAAAATCGTCGATGCGCGACGAGGCCATATGACCGCACCCTTAGACCATTGACAGCCGATGCATAAATCAAACGTTAATAAATAAATATCACTCGAAATCGTTTCCTGTGCCTAATGCATTGTAATTTATATATGTATGCCTTTATAAATTATCACCTACTTCCGAATATGTTTTGTATTTTTTGTAGTTGAATTAATTTAGAAGTTTGCTACAATTAAAATTAAATTTGTCATAAAGCTTGTAATATAAATTGGTTAAAAGTGGCGAATTTATAGATTCTGAACCCAACATACTAGAGAGGAAAATGTAATGAAATTAAATTCGATTTTTCGCAATTTGACTGCGTTCAGATTCTTTACCTGCATATAAACATACCAGAAATAATTAATTGATTACTGGGACATTTTAAAAATGAGTTTCTGTTGATTTGTTATCACTTTACAGTCTTTTAGACAAGCTTTTGCTTGATATCTGATAAAGTAAAATACTTTTTCCGTGTTGGTCTAGAAGTAGAATTCATCTGCCGCTCTGCCAGGCAGCTCGTAAGATGCCAGCATTAGTTAAAATATAGGTCAGTATCAACAAGGCCAGTAATGGTAGAATGCTGTGCAGATACTTGCCCGGTAAGGGTCCAATACCTTTCTTGTTCATGGGGTCATGTTTCGGTGCGGAGGGTATGTTAGCCAGCTGATTTGCACAACATCCCGGCCTCAGGACAGCGACGCGCCAGTTACATCTATGGTGTCTATTTAGGCCACGGTTGTCTCTTACCATCAGGCGACCCGTGTGCTTGTTCGCTGACAAAATTCGCATTTCTTTAAAAAAATATTTAATTTAAATCGCCAACCATCGAAGTTTTTTAATTGGATAAAAACGAGTAGGTATATCTTGTTTAATAAAAGTGTAATACAAAAGAATACTAGTGCACTAGTTAGCGCTGTTACAGTAGTCAGTAATTTACTGAAAAGTTTTTTTGTATTTATCAACAAAATTTTTGATATTTTATACAGAAAAGTGTTTTGCGAACTGTGTTATTTAAAATTTTGTTAATCAATCTAGGTTTTGCTAATTGAAGTAGATCTTCGTAGCATAATAAAATAAGTTATAAACCTTTTTTATTTACATTAATAAAACAAAAAAAAACATTAAAACATCGAAGTAAGTATGTAGTTACTACTAAAAAGACAAATTTGTTTCCAGTAAATGCTTAAAATTAGTCACTTTAATCTATATATTAATACGTGATGCCAAAACTTTTACCCCCTTTTACGAAAATTGCTCTGACGGAGGAGTATAAAGTTTGGCACACTTATAGTTTATGTGTAGGAGAAGTGCAGAACTCTAATATTTTTCAATAATAATGCTTATAAAGTACATTAAATCAAAGGTTGGCAGCTAACTTTATTTATTATAGATGTCTCACTAGTGCTTTCAACCAATGTTTTTTTTCTAAAAATTCCTGAACATCCAAAGTCGACAAACTTAAACAAATAACAAATATCACTTCCATTAAAAAGATTTCGAAGGAAGGTATTTGACTTGTTAGAGAAAACATATTATAGTGTCAAGGATTTTCTTGTAGATTAAAATTTATAGTAAAACAACTGTCATAATTAATAACCAAACATAATGAAAGGTATGGTTGCTGGGGAGTTTGTTTTGCCGTTTCTTCTTCTGTTGGCTAGGTTTGGAGGCGTGGGTAGTTTACGGTAGACAGGGTTAAATTTAATTAAGTATGGTTTTAAAATGTTTTGGTTATAAATAATTAAAATAGTTATAAATATAAATAAGTGGCTTAAAAGTTAAAGCATATGTCACTGAATAATATTTTTAATAATTATTGAAATATTTACACACCAAAATATGGTAGAATATGTCGATATACCTACTTACTTAAATATTTTTGTAACATTTCATTTACACACATATTCCGCAAATAAAAAAAAATCTTTCTTTCTATATTCAGTGTAGTGAACAAAATAAAACGCTATATTATTGTGAAATTTAAGACTAAATTTGTGTCTGCCGAAGTAAATCCAAACTTTCGTAGACAAACACATGTTTGATATGTGTGCTGTTTTTTTTAATTTGTGCATTTTATTTTGAAGCATGGAAGAAAGAAATAGTGAGAAAAAAAACATATACACATGTGTATATTTTAGGAGGTTCTCTTCAGTTGTATCTTAGTGCAAGTGAGGTTATGAATGGACAGATAATGAGTTGGTGACACAAGTCACTAGCTGTAAAGCCCGGTGAAGTTGTAAAAACCGCGAGGTTGGCAACGCATTAGTCATTCCAAAAAAA
>NJDD01000658.1:85081-97307 GCA_002245505.1 Calephelis nemesis | reverse complement strand
TTGTCCTGCAGTGTACTTGTAATGACAGAGTGACCTGCGCTCTAGGCCGGCTGTTTTGTTTGTGAAAAAGTTTGAATAAAACAAATAACCACTCTAAGACCTACAAAATATTTTAATACATACAGACATATCCTCTCTG
Organism: Calephelis nemesis; assembly: GCA_002245505.1. NCBI lineage: Eukaryota > Metazoa > Arthropoda > Insecta > Lepidoptera > Riodinidae > Calephelis > Calephelis nemesis. Next base: position 97,168 of record NJDD01000658.1, on the reverse strand, counting down.
TATGTATCTATGAGCTGTACACACCTATCTTCAGCTCTCCCTTCTTTCTTTGTTTGTTTTGTGTATATTGGTTTTGCAAAAAACAGGGTTACAATTCGGTGTTTCTTAGGTGTTCTAGCCTATTTTGCTAAATAATTGGCATGCAAAAATTAAAAAAAAATTACAACTATTTCAGACTAAAGAAATAGGTAATTAAAAAGATATTTTCACAGATTATTCACATTAACATTTAAAACCACATTTCAATTAGATTTTTATTGCAATAAACAACATGTGCGTGTACTTATGTACGCGTGTAAGATGTTATATGTTATTGATTATGGCACTATTAAAAAATATAATGAAATCTATAAGGTAAAGAAAGAAAGAAGAAAAGAAAGAAAATTATTTATTTGCGGAATATGTGTGTGCGGAATATGCATAAAAGACCACAAATGAGAATCCCTCTCGAAGGACCACAAATGTGGTGCGTTAAAAGGAATTACACCATTTGAACAGCGGTATGCGAATTAAGAAAATAAAATCGGTATCAACAGACTTGCGGTTGACTATATGTCATCAGGTACTGGTTCTATGCTGGAATAAAGGATTGCGACTGACCTGTCTTCTTCTAACTTCTTTCTTGATGCACAACACACGCGGCGAATCTGTTTAATTGTATTTTAATAGTTTTTTGGTCGCGACCAGCGTGCACTGGTGGCGGATTTATTAACAGCGACTGAAATTAAACATGGCGCCTCCTTCCTTGCGTCATTTTGCTCTTCCTTGTGCCTTTACTTCCTTAATTCTTCCAGGCATTCAAATCTTCTGTCGCAATCGAAACGTAAGGAATTCGGAAGGATGATATTAACAAGGAAAAAGCAAATACAGCGGTAACAGAGATGTTACAAAAATATTTAAGCATATCAACATATTCTACCATATTTTGGTGTGCAAATATTTTAACATTTATTAAAAATATTAGTTAATTAGGTAAATTTGCTTTAACTTTTAAGCCAGTTATTTATATTTATAACTAGTTTAATTATTTATTACCAAAACATTTAATAACTACAATTAAATTTAACCCTGTCTACCGTTATCTATCACCGTTTCCAAACCTAGCCTGACAGGAGAAGAAACGGCGAAACAAACTCCTCGGCAACCATGCATTTCATTATATTTGGTTAATAATTATTAGTTATTTTACTATAAATTTTTATCTACAAGAAAATCCTTGACACTATAATATGTTTTATCTAACAACAAGTCAAATAACAAGTCAAAAGAATATAAATTGCACTTGTATGAAACTAAAACATGTGTGTGAATGTAGCACCATGTTTCTACAGCAAGCCACTTCATAATGTTACTTTTCTACAATTTTACTTAAATATATCGCACATTTTAAATGTCAGGGTTGAGTTGGTCAATTTATATAATACTACACATATGTCGATATTAAAATTATTATAAAATTTAAATTATTAAAGAAATATATGTAAAAAAGCTATTCAATTCATCTACATATCACACTTTGCATTTTAATGGGAATAATCTTTTACAGAATAAAAACATTAGTCATTTATGTAATTAAATAACTTTTTTAATTTAAAACTTTCTCGTAATTTACTTTAAGTTTTTACTGTCACTCAACTACAATTTTTATTTTGATAAACACTATATTGGACGGCGGTAAGTATAATTAAATTGAATCTCGTCGTTTGAATTTATAAACATACTTTACGTACAGTTACAATGTTTTTTTTTTTACAAAACATACGGATTCATACATTAAGGGTTAGAACATATAGATCCTTGAAAAGAGGTTAACATGATTCTAGAGTACTAGCGCCGGCGATCGCACGTGTACAGCGTTTCTGTATGATAAAGGCTCCGAATGTTTCAGTACAACTACTCCAAATAATCGACCCATACCTTAGAACGGCCAGAATATGCAATAAATGACGTATTTTTATCTGCTACCTATCTTAATCTATATAGAACAAAAACAAATCGACTAATTTTTAATACAAATATTTTCTACATGTGGAACCCAAGTACAGCACTCATCTAATATTATGCCTAAGAAATATACTGCTGTCGATTGCCGGAATACAGTATTTTTATAACTGACCCACATATATATTTCCTTCTTTTTTGAAGTTATACTTCTTTTGGCACGTTAGGAAAAAATGATGAGGGTAAATTTTTACGATGCGCGCACACACCGTCACGAAAAACCGACATGGTGAAGTTAGCTATAGATAACATTTCAGTTTTTCAAAAAAAGGTACCAACAATGTAAAAGTAAGGACATCTAGGTACGTATGTTTGCATGAGAACTGACAACTGTATTCACAATATTTCTTTATTTCTATGGTTAGTGTCATTTTGTCTACAAATGTAAAATAAGGCAAAAGATATTTTTTTTTAAAGATTTTTATCTTATTACGCCGAAGAAGTATAACTTCTAACGCGTGTACATAAGTACACACACATTTTTTTTATTTTGGAGTTGTACATAACTAGACTTGGCCCCGTTTGGGTAGAGTTTGTTTTTATTTAGCCATTTGCCCATATCGCTGATGGCTTGATTTGTTTTGTGTTCTATTATTTTTTTATTTTTGTCATGTATAACCAGAGATACATCATCGGCGTATGCGTATGAGATATGTATTTGTATAAATACTATTATGGTTTATAGATGCGGGCAAGTCATTTATTTAAATAACAAATGCCAGTGGGCCTAAGATGCTACCCTGCAGAACACCAAACGTATTATATTTAAAGGAATACTAATATTTAACTAATTCTGTTTTTTTATTTATTTGCCGATATTTCTACGCGTTGTTGTTTATCATTTTACTGTGACCGTAGCCAATTATATGCAACACCCTTAGTTCCATACCGCTCGCACTTAAGTAAAACTGTATCATGTGTTACATAATCTAATTCGACATAAAGAAAAAAATGCTTAATAAATACCTAGTTCCCTTTTTTAATATTTTTTGTTATTTCCTTAAATAGCAAAGGTTTGTTTTTGAAAACCATTTTGTTCTGGTCTGATTAGTTCATGTTGGATAAAAACTTGTTAAGTCTCGTTACCATAGCTTTCTCATTTTTTTTGAAATAAAAAGAACATGGGCAAGCGGTCGGTAATTATTTATATCATAACGGCTTTCTTTTTTAAACATGGGTTTAAATATTGTTTTCTTTTATGCTTGATTTGATATCGTCATAACCGTTAGTAACGTCCAATGATTTAGTTAAATTACTGCATTCACTTTCATTACAAGGACACAAAAATATTGATTCACTCACACTACCTATGTTGATATCTAACAACGATAGCGATGCTCCTTTGGATTTATTATTGTGGTCTATAAAATTGTCAAAAATACTAAAAATACTATACTCATATTTGTTATGGTTCAATGTGAGAGAAATATTCGATCTCTTCGGGCCCTCTGTGTGTGGGGGCCCTGGGCACTGGCCCCGTGTGTCTCGATGATAAAGAATAAATAACAATATTTTGTAGAAAACTGCAGATATGCCGGTGGTTAAGCTTCATCAATTTGCGTTTAAAGAGTCCAAAGCAGCAAAGTGGTAGCCAGTAGATCCTGCCTAGATATGAAAGCAAGTACGCCATATATGCTTGGAACTACGAACGCTAAAGTATTTTTAAATATTTTTCACTGTACATCATGTTAGCACATACAATCTTGGTTTAAATCTTAATATATTAATGAAAAATCCTGATAAATAATAATAAATCTGTTTATTGAAGATAGAAATATAATATCATGATAATTTGCTAGATAATTAAAATACTAATTCGGTTTTAGAAATAGGTAGGTAAGGTTTTCTTACTAGTAATAAAATATGTAACATATAAAAATCAAGAAACCTTGATTATTTATTAATGTATTTATGTTACAAATACTATAATAAACAAACAAGGTTTTTTGTAGTTAATCCTAAAAATTATAAGACTAATATACAAATAGTAAGACGCTGAGAAGCTACGAGTGCCGTAAAAGGCGCCTACTACTTACGAGTACGATAGTCGGTAATCCGTACTACTTTTTATATAAAATGAATCCCCATTTCCTTTGGTCATCGCAGCAAACGGGATCGGGACGGAATGACCCATTTTGCTGAGTAATTCTTTTGTATTGTGTTAGTTGTTGTGAGGAGAAGGACATATGAAAATAGAAACATTATTTATAGTTCGGATAGAACGAAGGCTGTCGGTTTAGCTAGTATACTGTAAGAGGAAGGTACAGTATTACGGCAAATCCGTTCCGTTCTCTTTGATCCGGCAAATGGGAAATTTCATTTTGTTATGATGTTCAAGTTCAAGTAACGTAACTGACTAACTCTTGTTCTTCCACTTGGTTCATAATAACAACGCACAATTGAAATTTATTGGACTTTCGGCATAATTTATTATATCAAAGATAACAGTCTTTATCATAAAGAATATTGCTTTTCAATATGTCAGAAATGTGACAATATTCATCCAATATCATTGTCCATTCGGTACAATCCCCGAAAGGAAGTACTTGTAGTCAAATGGGTAAGAAATAACATCAACTTTTAAGAGGCTTCAGGACACAGCAACAATCCGCATATCTCTATCGTAGTTATCTTACAACTAAGAAACCCAAGTGCTTGCTTGTCTTCCGAATGCATACTTATAATAAGTGCAGTAAAACGGCAACATTCGACTGACTCTATTTCATCATCATTCATTCAAATCATTATTTTTTCGAAAGATGGCAAATAGTTCCAAAATGGTCCCACATAAATTTTGTCAACGTCGTAACAGTAGTTTTTTTATTATTTATTAAAGTGAAAAATGTACGTACTATTAAGTAGGTATAACTCCAACACCACTGATCGAATCATAATAAAACTAGAATGGGACCACCTCAGAATCATGATCTTTAAAAAAAAACAACCATCAAAATCAGTTGACTATTGGAAGGAACTAATCGCCTCTATGGTCTAGCGGTTCAGTTGTTGGATTTGACTGCATGAGGTCCCGCGTTCGAATTCCGGGTCGGGCAACAAAAAAAAATTGTGTTTTTCCAATTTTCTTATAAAAAAAACGTTGCTCGAGATTGGATAGGTGTCCGGTTGGCGGTAGGCTTGTCACCTATAACATTGTGGGACTTACGGCCAATATTAATAATCAATCCTAATCCAAAACTTGCTGTCCAAGTTTGATATTATGATCCATTTTTAATGTTATCGCTTGCCAATAACATATCTGTGGACAGGATAAATATGGCAATTAGGCATGGGATAGGCCGGCGGATACACAGCTATCTAGATTGCTTGAAATCCATTTGATTGAGATACATTATTATTAACATTGGCCGTTAGTGTCTTCGGCTGGTCGTGGGTGCCTTAGTTGTGCTTCTGCCTACCTATTATATATATAAGATACTATTGGAAGAGTAATCGCCTAACAAACAAGAAAAAGAACAGTCGAATTGAGAACCTCCTCCTTTTTTGGAATCGGTTAAAAACATGAATTTAACAATAAATAAAATAATTTATTACATTAACTAGTTCTAAATTTAAGATTAGATAAAAGGTACATTAGCTCCACACCCGCACCCCCCAAATACAGATATCGTTCCCCCTGCAGCTATATCACCGCCGAACCTCACTCTACCTTGAACTGGTACTTGTCCGGCCACAGCAGTGATACCTGCAACTGGCATCTCCCCTACAACTTCAACTTCACCAATGCCAGTGCCACCATAGTCTGGCACAAACGGTGGCTCAAGTCCCATTGGGAAGCCAGGTCCGTATCCAGGTGCGTTATATCCATATGGTCCCATGTTTGGCAGAGGCTTGCCAGGATATTGGCAAAATATACTCTGAAACAAGTTTTTAACAAATCTCACTACATAGTATAAAACAAAGTTGCTTCCTTTGTCCCTATATGTCCCTTTGTTTTTTTTATGATATTGGACGGCAAACAAGCTTACGGTTTCCTGATGGTCAGAAATTCACGCTGCCTAGAGACACCAAAAGTGGTAATAGTGCATTGCCAACCTGAGGCCGGGGTGTTAAGCCTCGAGCAAGAGTAAGTTTGCCGGCTACCTTACCCTCCCAACCTGAACATGTCATGACGTTGTGGCGGCAGGAATAGGTAAGGCTGTGGTACCACCGGTACCAATCCGGGCGAGTCGCTGCGAAACTCTACCACCTAGTCAGATGTCACGGTGTTAGTGACGGTAAGCCTATGCTCGCGTTTTACGAGCTGCCTGGCAAGGAAGGCCGATGGTTTAGTCTGCAAAGGAGCCCAGACCAACACGGTAAAGGCAATCAACTATTTGTATGCTTAAATTCTTAAAACTACGCCACGGATTTTGATGCGGTTTTTTAATAGATGAAGTTATTGAAGAGAAAGGTTTATATGTATATTTCAAAACCGCGCGAAGCTGGGGCGGGCCGCTAGTATAATATATTTGTGATAAGTTTTTACTTGCAAAACCTGTTAGAAGTAATATTGGAGATGTTGGTACTAAACAAGCCCAAACGTTTTGCTGTTCCTATGTTCGAAATTTCAGCTCAAGCGGTGACCAGGAAATGGATCGAATCTGTGCATTGTTACAGTATAGTATTGTTGTTCCTATTTGTCCTTAAATAAAACAAGTGTATCCTTTTTGACATCATCACATTAAACTGCTGCCTCCGACTTCGGTTCCGACTTCTATAAACCAAACACAAAACTCCGCCACCAATTGCGGTTTCGATAAAACTACCTTTCAGAACAGACAGTTGATTTAATTCAAAACTATTAACCCTGAGACAAAAAAGTAGAAACCGGACAAAAAAGTACAAAAATATGATGTTACCTGAATATTTAAAAATACACACAAAGACAGCAGGTAGAAACTATACATTATGATTTTGATTATTGAACAATAATGGCCCCAAAATTGTGATTTTCAATATTTATATGTGAAAAAGAAAATGATAACATTAGGGTTACCAACCATACAATTATCTCCATTTATAATAAAAAGAAAACATTTGATTTTTTAAATTACAATTATTAATCACCGATTGAAATAGAGTAAGATTATTTCACCATAAATGAACTACGAATATATGTATCAGAACTATCATGAGATGGTTTCATCAAAATACATTCAGTAATACAAAACATATGAGTGTTAATTGTTACCTAATAATTTACAAAAGTCGACTTACCGAAAGCATTTATTTTTTATTTTTGTGAAAATATCAAGTGTGCTCATACATAGATTAATATTATTTACAACAATAGCCCCACTACTCGGTAAGGTAATCTAGCACGTTTGCACACGCAAACGCCTTGAAATTAAGAATTTGTTGACGCCTAACATGTCAAAGTAAATCGGTGTAATAGAGGATGTTTAAATGCCTGTAGCATGTTAGTGCAAACGCAGACGAAGGCTAGCGTATCGTTCAGTTCCAAACAAACATCTAAGCGACAACCCTAGAAAATACTTATCTGATTACAATCAAGTTAACCAGAACCTTTATCTATCAATTATTAACACACACATCTGACTATCAATATTTCTTCATGTAACATCCATATAAATACGTGACCTTCGGCGGACTCATCACAAACTCGAAATCTGCAAATATGTACAAGTGTGTGTTGTGTGTGTCTCTCTTTGTCCAGGTATTTTTTGTTACTACAGTGGGTTTTAACTTTAATTTAACTTTATGAGTAGCTTTTTTGGACGAAAATAAATTATAACATTTTTGTTTAAATTTATCTCCGCTCCTACTGGACTAATTTTTATGAATTATTGTTGACTAGTTTCTGCCCGCGACTACGTCAACGCTGATGTCGTTCTTCGCATGATAAAATTGAAAAATTAAGATTTATTTTTTTTCTACGTATTTTTCCAGGATTAAAGTATCCTATTTTATGCCCAGGATAATAAGGTATAATTATACCAAGTTTCATCGAAATCGAACCGTTAGTTTTCACGTGATGCCTGAACATACAGACAGACAGACAAAAAATTTTTTAATCACATATTTGGGTTTGGTATCGATCCAGTAACTAAATAATATATGTATAGATATAGATAGATATGATAGGAAAACTATTTTTTTTAAACATGTGTTTTTCCTTTTTCTAGGCTGTGCTATGTCAGGTCATCCCAAATCAGTATCCAGTGTACAACAATAATGTGGCAACGGCAACTAACCCACTCACAGGCAATGCCATAGCAGAAACTGGCATTGCGAACAACCTGGCACACCCCGGCGTAGCACACCCCGGCGTAGCACACCCCGGTGTAGCACACCCTGGCGTGGCATACCCGGGGGTGGCGTACCCTACAGCTGCCTTCGAACAAGTGTTGCCATCCACTGGTGTACCCGGAATCAACCAAGGCCTAAACATACGGGACTTGGCTGCATCAAGAGGTGCCGGACTTCGTGTAACTAGTTCCTCGCCAATAAGCCCGACTGGAATAAAAGTAGAGTCAGAGAACATGATTTTGGAAGGGCCCGTGAATGTCAACGGAAAATTGCCGTTCCTTGGCGTTGTATCCATTGAAGGCCCACTGCCGGCTGCCGGTCACGGCGATGTGGTGTATGGGTGTGGGAATGGTAATGTTGGCATTGTAACAGAAGGCCCAGAACTGGTGAACTATCCCAACCCTGGACATGCTGGACCAGCTATGCAAAGATCTCTATATTAGTTTTAGGGTGTATTTATTTATTTATTAAATTATTTAAAGTACTTTTGGCGTTAATTTCTTAATTTTCTAAAATAGATTAATGGTAAAATATTTGAAGAAGCTGTACCTGTACCAACCTGTTGAAGTACACCCACGTATTTGGGACAGATAACGCTCGAACTGGTTTGTCTGATTATCTCAGGAAAAAAAGTTTTTTTATCATTCTAATGGTTACATGAATGACCGCTTTCTTCCTTGGTTACTTTTACTCAGATTTCGTTATACATATACGAGTAGCTGAAATGTGCGGTACTTTTGAATTCGTTGATATGTTTTAATCTCATTGAAGTTTATGTAGAAAGAACAGTTGGACACGAATTTCACAATTTAACGCTCCAACATTTTTATAGTATCGGGTGTCAGACACCTATATTAAAACAGATTATGGATGAATTCTGTAAATTGAAGATATTGGTCCAGACAACTTAGATGCCATATATTTATATGGCTTATAAGTTGAAGTTGAATATGGCTTATAAATTTATATTATGAGCCATGTTTTTTCTACTCATTACCGTATTAGTTTAAAAATTACAAACATATAGACATTTAATATGAAGTGACCCAATAACTTGTAATTCAGAATGTAGAGAAACTTTTGAAACTACATACTATTAATACTTTGGTACATACAGGTCATCTTTTTTTTAAAGTTAATTTGCCTCTTTCTGGGGCCGGCTAAGACCTTTAGGCCATTCTACCACGTCTTCCGTATTAATTATTTCATCATTAGTCACATGTCTTCCGTTAATTATTCTTATACAGTCATTAGTCACTATTTACAAAGTCACGTCAGGCTCTTGAGTAAAGCGGCGGTCACTTTACAAAAGCTCACTTTGGGAGATTTGGCGGCAGCGAGGAAATTCACGATGCACTAATTTCTTCTTGATTATTTCATTTGTGCATGTTCACTGAACAAAACTAAACTAACTCCCACCTAAATTAATTAATTTAACTCAATATAAACACGAAAATCAATAATTATGCAAAAATACGACCATCTTTATTCACGATGGCGCCAAAACTCCTCATCTTTTTTATTTCATTCTTTTAGTTAGTAGTTAATTTGTCCCTTTCTGGGACCGGCTACGGCGACTTTTAGGCCAATCTGCCATGTCTTCGGTATTAATAATTCTTTATTTCAGTCACTAGTCACTATTTACAAAGTCACGTCACGGTCTTGAATAAAGCGGTGGTGGCTTTATACAAGCTCACTATGGGGAGATTTGGCGGCATCGAGGAAATTCACGATATACTAATTTCTTCATGATTATTTCATTTTTGCACGTTCACTGAACAAAACTACACTAATTCCCACCTAAATTAACTAATTTCACTCAATATAAACTCAAAATTCAATAACTATGAAAAAACACGACCATCTTCCTTCACGATGGCGCCAAAACTTCTTCATTTTTTTAAAAGTTAATTTGCCCCTTTCTGGGGCCGGCTAAGCCCTTTAGGCCATGCTGCCACGTCTTCCGTATTAATTATTTCGTCATTAGTCACATGTCTTCTGTTAATTATTCTTATACAGTCATTCGTCACTATTTACAAAGTCACGTCAGGCTCTTGAGTAAAGCGGCGGTCACTTTACACAAGCTCACTTTGAGAGATTTAGCGGCAGCGAGGAAATTCACGATACAGTAACTTCTTCATGATTATGCACTAATTTCTTCATGATTCATTTGTGCACTTTCACTGAACAAAATTAAACTATTTTTCACCTAAATTAACTAATTTTACTCATAATTTACACCAAATTCAATGATTGTGAAAAATTACGACTATCTTCATTCACGATGGTGCCAAAACTACTCATCTTTTTTTATTATTTATTAACTAATACACTAATTTCTTCATGATTATTTCATTTGTGCACGTTCACTGATCAAAACCAAACGAATTCCCACCTAAATTAACTAATTTCACTCAATATAAACACGAAATTCAATAATTACGAAAAAATACGGCCACCTTCTTTCACGATGGCGCAAAACTCCTTATTTACTAGTTGTTTTTTTTTTTGAGTTAATTTTCCCCTTTTTGGGGCCGGCTAAGACCTTTATGCCATGCCTACACGTCTTCCGTATTAACTATTTCATTAATAGTCACATGTCTTCCGTTAATTATTCTTATACAGTCATTAGTCACTATTTACAAAGTCACGTCAGGCTCTTGAGTAAAGCGGCGGTCACTTTACAAAAGCTCACTTAGGGAGATTTGGCGGCAGCGAGGAAATTTACGATACACTAATTTCTTCATGAATATTTCATTTGTGCACGTTCACTGAACAAAACTAAACGAATTCCCACCTAAATTAACTAATTTCACTCAATATAAACGCGAAATTCAATAATTATGAAAAAATACGACATGCTTTATTCACGATGGCGCCAAAACTCCTCTTTTTTTATTAATTTGGCCCTTCCTGGGACCTACGGATAGCCTACGGAGCATTGTAGTAATAGTAGTAAGTACTCTTTCGAACTGTAAGAAATACTAAATAATAAAAATAGGCCATCTCAGGCGCAAGTACATTGTTAAGAAATTGTTGTTCTTGTTATGTATTTTTTAATTCACTTGTTAAGTTTTATTTAATAGATATAGTTCAGTCGATATAGAATATCACATCAAGGTCTCGAGTGAAGCGGTGACTTCCTTACTCAAGCTTATTTAGTGACTTTTGGCAGCAACAAGAAAATAAACGTTACAGTAATTTCTTTATAATTATTTCAATACACCAGAAATTGAACCAATTACCACCACCTTTTTTACGTGTGCTAATCCTCATGGATACCCGCCGCTTTTGGGGGAAGTGACGGGTTATGTCGGACTGTTACCGACTAAAACCACACGGTATCCTACCCTTCGCCAGGTACCCGACTGTGGGAACGCTTTCGCATACTATCCCTGCCCCAGCGGCGCTGGATCTTCCGATCCTCGTCAGGCAGCCCCACTCAACAAGGGGCTACATATAAACATATCGAAGTGTACACAAAGACACGTCTTGCACCACATCGGGGCTCCAGTGGCGACAGGCATCCCTGCACCTGCCGCAACCCCATCTCGACCGGATGGTCAAAATCGGAAATTATACTTATAATACTTATCACTTATAATTTATTACTTTGTAATTAATAGCCTACCGGTTTCGCTTATACAATAAAGTATAATAAAGTAAGTAAGTAAATGATAAGTAAAACAGTACAAGTGTTTCTTTCTTTAAAAATATGAGTATTTGGAAGTTTTACCAAGTGCCGACGATGTAAAATATCAAATATAAAAGTGAATTTAATATGGGAGAATTCCTATATTATTAAACTAGCTGCGC
>NJDD01000658.1:69606-80358 GCA_002245505.1 Calephelis nemesis | reverse complement strand
ACACACACACACACACACACACACACACACACACACATTTAAACGTTATGTTTGTTATATGACACAGCCTACAACACCTGTGTAACTTACGAGAGAAACTGAAAAATGAAACTACTCGTTTCAAGTGAGCTAGTCTCTCACCCGCTCACCTGCATTCCAAATATATATGTTGCTCAGTAACTCCGTAGATTTCATTTATTCGTTTCAGATACTGAAGTACTGAGTGAAAGGGAACGATTGATTTTTGGTGTTCGTTATGTGAAAAAGAGAGAAAACTAGCGCTACACGACTGTCGTCTTGATTTGTACAAGAAATAAGTAGTATTTGCAAACTTCGCTCGGTTGAAATTTTCTTAATGTAATTTTTTAATTTCTTTTGTGTTTGTTTCGGAGCAAATGCTTGTATTTGTAGCATTTAATTAAATATATTTTATGCCCCTTTTGTCACTTCCCGAAGTCGCGTAAGATGTCAGTCAAAATAAAATCGTTACGTAAGTTGTGGGTGAAGAGCCTGTCGCCCTTCCAATAACTTCGCCAGGGTACAGCCTACACACAGCTACATTACAATACAATAACTCTTTATTGTGCACCAAATACAGATAAATTACAAATACATCAAATAAAACTTAAATTATAAGATACACAAAGGCGGCCTTATCGCCAAATCAGCGATCTCTTCCAGGCAACCCAAGTATGGAACAAGATTTTACATATTATACCCAGGTATTTACAAAAATGTATTTTTAGATTGTTCAGTCTCTCATTTTTAAATACCTCATAAACATCTCGCGTGTAGGTAGAAGTTTCATGTACTCGTTCATCGGGAGCCGCCGTCAGGAGCGTGTCCTGATAGATGGTAACTAAAATGACCTCATATGTTATGACCGGACGGAGGGACAGGTCGAACCTTTAAGGGTTCAGATTTTGCCGTAAGGCTACGGAACCTTAGAAATTTGTGAACATATTTTTCATAAGACGCCCGACGCACAGCCTCCGAATTAAAGTCAACCAGGTGTCCCGGGGGAACCCAGTTAGATATTGGGATGTTGGATAGTGTGTCGGTGTTGGTGCTCTTTCAGTGCTGACCATAGTCTTACTCAAGTTTGGAGATAATCCCAATCGTAGGACGTGAAGGCTCAATCGTTACCTTTGGTGTCTGTAGGAGACATGTACTTCTTGTTATTGTAAATCCATTTTTTGTTTGCCTTCTTATCATATAAAACAAAAAATAATAACAGTAATATAAGTACCTGAGCAATAACCGCTAAAGCAAGGAAAACAATTTTGAACGCCATCTTGAATGTTATTTGTTTTAAATACAAAATCACTATGATTTTTGGATAAAAATTGATATGTTTTTATACTACAGTGCGATATGACATAAGATAATGTTACAAGTGTTACCTAAAGCATCGAAATGAAACAATAACGTGATTTATCTCGTAAATAAAACTTTGTGCCTTTCGTTTTCTTAATAATTATCTTATATCGTTGTCCACGATACTGGACAGTGGACAAGGAGTGCCACTTCACTCTCCGCGTTGGAGCTGTTCGGACTTCTGAAGCCGAACAAATATTACTCCCCGTGTTCGTCCGGGCTCCTTTACAGAATAGACCATCTGCCTTCCTGTAGATCGTAAGAGGCGAGCATAAGCTTACCGTCACTAACACCGTGACACCTGACTAGGTGGTACAGTCTCGCAACGACTCGCCCGGATTGGTACCACCGCCTTACCTATTCCTGCCGCTATAATGTCAGCGCTTGCCGTTGACGTATTCCGGTTGTGTGACGTATTCAGGTGAGGTAGCCGGTAAACTTACTTTTGCTCGAGGCATGCTCGAGGCCTAGCATCCCGGCCTAAGGTTGGCAACACACCATTTCCACTTTTGGTGTCTCTAGCCGGCGTGAATTTTTTACCATCACGAAATCCGTCTGCTTATTTGCCTTCTAGCATCATAAAAAATATGCTATCTGATATATTGAATTTTTTCTTCTTCATATATTTTTAAGAAGAGTAAATGTCACCCACAACACAGGAATCAGACCCGCAACTTTCACCTCTAATAATACCCTGCCCAATTAAGCTACTGAGGATTTGATTAATATGTTTGAATTTTTAATTGCCTTCTTGTAGCAGAAACAATCAAATATTAATAATATTATATACTTTAACATTCATACTATATTGACTTATTTGCACTAAATAACTTCGACGCCTGTACCCCGATTGCCCATTGGGCAGTACATTTGTACCCGAACGTAGGAAATGTGCTAAAATAAAATATTTATCCAACCAATATTTAGTCCAACTTTATGTAAATAAACCTTAAAAATGTAGGCAACCAATCCGGGTTCTTAAGCCACGAGTGCAGGTTGGCCGACTGCCCGCCCTAACCTGCTGCTGAAACTGAAAGGACTAGCAGTCACGCTATGGCTGCGGAAATAGGTAAGACAGTAGTACTAATCCAGACGAACTGACTTTTTGAATAAGTTCTAAAATAATTAACAAATGGCCCGTTGAAGTGCCTTAGAAGAGAGACTACGTTATAAATTAATTATTTACTTTTAATATTTTAAAGAATTCAATTAGTTGTTGTACCTAGAATATATCAGTATATCTGTGCCGATTTACAAGTGTTTTATTTGCAAACCTTTGAGGTTAACATGAACTCGTACCTTATCTACATATATCTATATTTATATACTTATGAAAAATGAATATCTATTTCTATTGGTTATTGCATCTCGCGTAAACGGATGGATCAATTTTGATATTTTTGAAGTAAAACTTCTTTATCGGGGTTGGAAAAAATTTTGTGTAAAATTTTTTCGTTACGCGTCACATTTTTTCGTTACGCACCATCTTTGTTCTTATCCCTACCACGCGTGATTCGAAGTATACTTTCTCCAGCGGAGTAGGGGTTGGCAATAAACTTTATTTAACCAATTTCTGTAAAGTTGCATATTATAGTAAATTATTTTTTGAAAAATAACGTCATTTCTAAAGAAGTTTCACTTCTTCACTTCTTACGAGTGTACGCTAGTACACGCACACATTTTTTTGTGATAATTATTGTGAGAAAAGTCTTATGAAAGAAGAGTAAAGAAAATTTAGCGGAACATTTGAAAACTTAGGAATTCAATTTCATAGCAAACAGGTTAACGTCTTCCTGTCAGCTAGTAAGTACTTTATATTATTCATATCATACAGACAAATTATATTTAACAGCTTCTGATATTTATTTATTGAATAATTTAGTGAAATGTTTATTCCCGACTACTGCCGCCATTTCTGTGGTGAACACAGATGTCTATAATTCCAAAATTAAAATTTTACTGAAAACAAGCTTACCCGACAAACGTTGAAAAATGAAAATGAAAATTATTTATTTGCGGAATATGTGTGTTAGAAAAGTTTAACTTAACGTGGTGTGCAAATATTTAATTAAATTTAAAGAAATTACAGATTGTGATTGTGAAAATGTACATTTAAATCGCAGCACTTATTTAATTTTTAATAAACATTTTGTTTATTTATAAACACAAGTTTCATAATTTATTATAAATAAATTTAAAGGTATATTAATACTTAGTCCTACCTACCGTACACTACTACCCTTTCCAAATAACACAAGTTTCATAATTTATTATAAATAAATTTAAAGGTATATTAATACTTAGTCCTACCTACCGTACACTACTACCCTTTCCAAACCTAGCCAGTCGGGAGAAGAAACGGCGTAGTCTTTATGTTACTCTAATGTTATTTATCTGACAGTCATATGACGTTTTTTTTCTTAAGTTTTACAATGTTCTTTCAAAATTGCATTAATTTTTGCCATGTCATCCAATATCTGATATTAGATAAATTAACAAAATAATTAGAGCACTGAAACTGCGAAAACCGACTCCAACTATTTCATTGGGTACCACGCTACTATTTAATATTTCTTTTATCGAAAGGAAGCAAGTGGTTCCGAAATGGTCCCACATACATTTAATTAACACCCTACGAGTAGGTTTTGTGTTACACTTAATATTGTTTTTAATAATACTTATATGTGTGAAAATTTAACTCAAAAACTCAAAAACTATCTGGGACTATCTCGGAATCATGACCTATCTTTTAAAAAGAACCATAAACATCAGTTGGCTACTTACAAACAACAACGGCTTTAACATACTTACAAAAAAGAACATGCAATCGAACTGAGAATCATTTCCTTATTTCAACTAAGTTAAAAAAACATTAGCCAAATTTTGAATCCGTTACCGCGTTGTGCAGCTAATGTTGATCAAATTGTATACCTTTGTGACGCGATGGATGTTTCTCAAGCCCTGTTTGTGTATGATTAATACCCAGAACACAAAAAAATAAAGTAAAGTATCTTCACAGTCATATCCCCAAAGAGATAGACAGATGCTCAACCAGGGCACCCACGACTAGCCAAAGACACTAAGTCCCACATAGTGATAGGTGGCAAGCCTGCCGCAATAAAAAAAAATTTTCGGAATTGAATATGTGCCCGGTGCACATATTCAATTCCGAAAATTTTTTTTATTACAAAATTTGGAAAATCCAAATTTTCTTTTTGTTGCCCAAACCGGGATTCCAACCCGGGACCTCATCTAGTCAAGTCCAACACCTGAGCACAAAGGCGATCAACCAGACCTAGAACACTAGCAAAATAAATTGCTTACTTTGGGGTCAGCTCGACGATGTGATGATGCAGGGAAATAGTTTGTTTGTTGATAAACATTAAAGTAGCATTATCTGTGTTACTTCACCATTTAGCTATTGATGAAATATCAGCATGCGGTCGCAGTACACATTAGCCCAACCTGTTGAGCCGACATATCTTTGTGCTAACTGTTCACACAGCTATCTACATAGTACATTCTTACTTGTGGTAGCCCATATTAGAACGTACTTTAATATCTTGTTGATAAGAACGCCATCTTCACTCCTCAACACCAACTACTTTGTTTCCAAACTGTATTATTACAGTCTGTGTGCCATCTGTGATCTTTTATCGTTATCATCAATAAGTACATTTGTTTGTGTGTGTCAAATGCATGGTAGTGTGGGTAATGTATTATTTATTGATTTAATGTAGTTTATAAACATTATTATTAAAAAATATTAGCGTTCTGCACTTCTCCTACACATAAACTACTAGTGTGCCAAATTTCATACTTCTGCGTCCGCGCAATTTTCGTAAAAAGGGCTCCAAAATTTTGGCGTCACATATTAATATATAGATAACAAAACTGTAGAAGAGTGAATTATATACAATGGAGATACAAGAAAATAGGTATAGGCGACTAAAATGGAGCAGCAGAGCACATTTTTAGCATATTTAGATGTTTTTTCTGCCTGTCTGTATCATGGCGAATCTATGGAACGGATTGTGACAAAACTTGGCTAGTAGGTACTTTGTGTTCCGAGGAAGGTTACAGGCTGCTTTTTGTCCCGCTCACGAAATGGGTTCCCGCGGGAAGGCATTAAGGTACCGCATAGTCCCATTGGATTTATTCGTCTTTTGGTTTGTAATATTTTTACAGATTGTAGCGCATTGTTTTTCAAATCATAAGTTTTATACTTAGTAGTTACTTGACGATTTCAGTCCGCATCACTACATAGTATAAATTCTATAAAACAAAGTCACGTTCTCTGTCCCTATGTATACTTTTCTATGCTTAAATCTTTAAGGCGAATCTATGGAACGGATTGTGACAAAACTTGACTGGTAGGTACTTTGTGTTCCGAGGAAGGTTACAGGCTGCTTTTTGTCCCACTCACGAAATGGGTTCCCGCGGGAAGGCATTAAGGTAACGCATAGTCCCATTGGATTTATTCGTCTTTTGGTTTGTAATATTTTTACAGATTGTAGCGCATTGTTTTTTAAATCATAAGTTTTATACTTAGTAGTTACTTGACGATTTCAGTCCGCATCACTACATAGTATAAATTCTATAAAACAAAGTCACGTTCTCTGTCCCTATGTACTTTTCTATGCTTAAATCTTTAAAACTACGCAAAGGATTTTGATGCGGCTTTTTTAATAGCTGAAGTGATTGAAGAAGAAAGTTTATAGGTATGTATATTTCATAACTGTGCGAAGCTGAGGCAGGCGGCTTAAAAAAGACAACAAAGTGTTGAAACAATAATAGTTTACTAGTCGACTAATAACATAAATAATAATTTAATAACGTATAGAAAACTATTTACAAAACACCATTACACCCATACCTACCACTGGCATAAGCGGGCGGGCCGGCGCGGGCACCATAACTTCCTGGAGCTAAGGCACTAGGGTTGTATCCAACAGTTGGGACAGGGGGATAATTTTCATTGGTAATACCGATATTGCCACCTCCGCATCTATAGGCAATGTTGCCAAGTGTTAGCAAAGTGCCATCCATGGCAGCTTTGCGAACGGCAACTTACTATTGACTACTAATGGACCCTCAATTAACATATTGGGTATCTGTCTGAACTTAAGGTATTGTCCAACGATTTCCTGGAAGGAGAAATTCAAATTTATATCTATATTATATAGTACAGTATTATCGTCTGCATTTGGTGAAACCCCATTTGGTAATTTGGAGTTAATTTACTTTCACGCATTTTTTACTATTACTAGACAAACGGCCACTCTGATTCACGTTTGTTTTTTAATGTAGAAAAGAGACATTTAAACGTACTGGTCATCTCAAATTTCTGTACTTGTCTTCACGCCAAGGCCTCCTATAGGATAGTTGTCAAATAAGAATCTTACTACACGTTGAACCAACATGTTGTCAAACATATGATGTACTACTAAGGTCTTCCCGCCAAGTTCCTAACGTGGTTGGCGGACAGTATCTTGTGCCAAAGGTCACAATTTTTGCACTATTGTCTGGCTCACTCCACATAAGCCGTCTCCACACATACACACCGATTTCGGAGACGCTTGACACCACTATGGGACAAAACCCGATGTGATGTAAAAAGCTGGGCCAATAAAATTTCGTTTAATTTTAAAATAATTGTAGGTATGTTGCAGTGACCGTGTTAAGCAATTACAACATTTCGCCTACAAAGCGATAACAACCTTTTTTACAATGGCTACTAAGTAACACTTAGGTCACACTGAAATTTGCTGGATTCCGATAAATAAGACTAGATAAGATGTTCATGATTAATTTATTAGTTTTCAAAGTATATAACCTCACTATTCACACAGTTTTCAATTCGTTGGAACCATTGTGTGTAGCAGTGGGTCCAGCCTTTGTCAGAGACCTCTTTAACAGCTTCTTGGAATGCATTCACCGCCGCTTCTTGGCTGGAGAATCGTAGACCTCTAATTTTATCTTGAACTTAAATTCTTGGGAGTAAAACGTAAAGCCTTTAAATAGGAATTCGTTCTCTTAGCGGAATGTGCGAATGCGTTATCGTGGTGGAAGATAGACTGATGTTACAAATTGTCCAGTTTTCCCGAAAAAAGATGCAAACATTTTTTCGCCATTGCTCCGACTCTTCTTAACTGTTGATGGCAACTAGTCAAAGGAACGACTCATTCTGTCCAGTCCACAGAATTTTTCTATCCTGTTCGAAACAATACACCCAGATTCCGTCACCAGCCACACTATTATACACAGTCAATGACTCTCCTCCATTAAACTTTTCTATAATTTTTCGGCACCACTCTACACGCACTCGTTTTTGGTCTTTCGTTAAATCGTGTGTATTCATCTAGAATCCAAACCTTCAGTTACTCATTTAAAATGTTTTGAACTTGACTTATTCCAATGTCTAATTAAATACGAATTTGTTGACAAGCAAATTTTTCGTCAGTCATAATTAATTGGTGATGAAGGCCATCTTGTAGCTCTGCGTATTCATCGTCCGGATAACTTGGACGTGAACGAGGTGACAATAAAGGTGAAGGTCGGGCGGAGACTGCCGCTACTGACTTTAATGCCAACATCGGTATCGGCACTAAAGTGAGTAGGGGCAGCTGACGACGAATACGCAGAGCTACGAGATGGTGCTTCATCACCAACTGCAAGTTGAAGCACAGAATAATAAGTAGGTACTTATGTCGTTGAAGTCTCTAGCAACTCTCTTGTTGACTTAGGCCGCAGCGAAAATCGTAAAATATCCCTGAGGGAAAATTAAGAAAAAAGTAAGTATCTTCACGCCCACACTCCCGAAGAGGAAGGCAGGGGCACAATCCACTAGATGAAAACACTTCCATAATGTGATAGGTGGCTAGCTTATCGCCAACTGGGCAACGTTAATTTTATTAGAAAATTTAAAATACACATTTTTCTATTATTCTGTTGCATTTTGTTGGGGATCTAATCCGAGACTTCAAGAAGTGAAGCCCGATGGCGGACCGCTAGACCACAAAGGTGAAAAATTTCGAATTACTTTCAGTATTAAAGCAAGGAGGCTATTTAGCAAGAGGTATTATAGTAACCAACAATTATTTTAACCCCACCAAGTTGAAAAAAACAAATGACGTTTTAAAAATTAAAAAATGAAATGTTCCTAGAGAATTCTAGTTTAAAATTCTGATACTGTTGAAGTTACTATACTTTACGTTACGTTAGTATACTTCTTTTGGCGCGATTGGGAAAAATGATGAGAGTGAATTTTTAAGATGCGCGCGCACACCGACAGATAAATGTGACAGTCAAAAGCTGTTAAAGAAGTTAGTTTCGAAACTTTTTATTTTTAATTATATTTTATGATTTTTAATTATTGTTGCATGCTATTTATGTATATTTATGTATGTATGCGTTGTGTTATTATTTGGTATTTTTGGATTTTTACTCCAAAGAAGTATAACTTCTTACGTACGTACATGAGTACAAACACTTTTTTTTAATTTATTTTTGTAAATGGTCAGTTCCAGAAACTTTCAGTGTACCCCACGTGTCACTAACATGTTTTTTTATTATCGATTAATGTTTAATTCCCACTTCGCACGGTTATGAAATATACATATAAAGCTTCCTCTTCAATCACTTTATACATTCAAAAAAACCACATCAAAATCCGTTGCATAGTTTTAAGGATTTAAGCATACAAAGGGACATAGGGACAGAGGCATGTAGTGATAAACAAATTGTCAGTTTACATCTAATACGTTCCATCCATTTTTTCCCACAATTTTGTGTAAACCAACAACAAAAACGACGATTTCGATGTAATGTAATGTAAATGTAACATGTAAGTAATTTTTTAAATAATTACTTTTAAATCTCTCCTAAGCCGGGTGTACCAACTACTTTTGTTATCATTTTGTTGCAGTAACAACAACTGTTTAACGGCCAATATTAATAATCAATCCTAATCCAAAACTTGCTGTCCAAGATTGATATTTTGATCCATTTTTATGTTATCGCTTGCCAATAACATATCTGTGGACAGGATAAATATGGCAATTTGGTATAGGATAAGCCGGCGGATACGCAGCTATCTAGATTGCTTGAAATCCATCTTTAGAGAAATATTATTAACATTGGCCGTAAGCGAATGAAGTTTTAAGTAAATTCATACAAGTAGACATGATTATGAGATGAGTTATCTGATGGTATATATGGACGCTACTGTGGCTGCGACATAATATCCACTTTCGCACTTCCCCTTAGAAGCCGATTGGTAGGAAAAGTAGGCAACTAATAATACTTAAGAGAACCTAGGGACCAGCCAGTTAAAATGACGAACGTTTGTTTAAGATACTATTTTTAATCCTCGATCGCCTTTGTGGTCTAGCGGTCCGGGTGTTGGACTTGACTGCATGAGGTCCCGGGTTCGAATCCCGGGTCGGCCAACAAAAAGAAAATTGGATTTTACCAATTTTCTAATTACAAAATGTTGGTTGGGATTGGAAATGTGCCCGGTTGGCGATAGGCTTGCCACCTATCACATTGTGGGACTTAGTGTCTTCGGCTAGACCTATGCCTACCTCTTCGGGGATATGGGCGTGAAGATACTTTTTACTATTTTTAAAACTAGGTAATGAAAAATGTGCATGCCGACCGCTTCTGAACATTCACGACTCAGAAGGTTCGACTCCCGGCAGGTGCAGGCGTTTGTACATTGAACACGAGTCGGGCGGTTATTTAAATGATTTAATAATCAAAACTCAACGTAAGTTGTTTATCGTATTAGTTGTTGTCACATAATAATTATGTAACGCGAAGGCTCCATTACCTAAACATAGAGATAACACTCGGCCAAATGTATATAATGTATGACCGACATACAATATTACACTTTTTTGTTTCTTCGAAAATGAAGACCTACAGTTTTTTATTCATTCAACTGGCAGTTCTTCATGTAAGTCTTATTTCTTCTCTCAAGTCTTCAAATTGGTAACGGCGTAACTAAGCAGAGAAGAGAGCCTTTTTTAAAGAGTCTGTACTTTTTATTTGCGAAAAACCCTTTCATGAAATTTAAATGAAAGTACAAATTAACATTTAACAAAACAACCGACTTCTCAAACCACATCAAAACGCCCACCACAAAAGTGGTGGGCGAGTTTGGTGTAACTTTGTTAATAAAAATTGTTTAGTTATTAGCGGTGGAAATTGGAAAAAATGACGATAAAGTTGCTTTTTTTTAAAGTCGTCACTTGAAAAAAAATTTGTTAAATTCCTACATATTGATCTTTTTTTCAGAATGTCTGGACATTGGCAGTACCTGGTGTAAATTATGCAAACGCCGTAGGTCCTGCCAGCCTTGGCAATTATCCT
>NJDD01000658.1:40681-64386 GCA_002245505.1 Calephelis nemesis | reverse complement strand
CATGGTATTCCATCATCAGAACAAGACTTGGTGGCAATGGGAGCACCTCGGAAGTATGCTATTTTAAATGAGAAAGGCTTTTTTTAAATCACGTTCCCCTTTTTGCAATGGCAGTTAAAAGTGGCTAATATGTTTATGGTTGGAACCTAGCTACATTTTTATTTCTTCAAAAATCGACATTAATTTACAAATTATCAGTATCATAACACAGCAATACAAAAAATACAGGAACCATTATTTGAAAATTTGACATTCATGTCTGTCAATTCAGTCGCTGAAATTAAAAAAACACACTTCAGTAGGAACCTACATCACATATTATGATACAAACAGCGCCATCTATTATGGAATAGATGCAACTTGAAATTTTATGATATTGCTTTAAAATAATGAAGTGATGTTGGTATGTAGTTAACTATTCAATATTCATAATATTATAATCATGGCATGGTAACGGTGTTGCCGTTTGTGGTTGCTGTTTCGGTGGTGATGATCGTGGTGGTGGTGGTGGTGACTTACGAGCTGTTGCTTGCTGCAGCAGTAGCTTGATAGGAAAGCAGCTGGTCTGTATACAACTAAAGTGTTACCGCACGAGGTGAAAACGGAGTAACATCGTTTGTCTTATTTTAAAATTAGCTGTTTACCCGCGACTTCGTCAGCGAATTATAGTTAACATTTATTAACGTTAAAAAATATAAAACGAATTAGGTACCTGTATAGGTAGCAAATAGGAGGTAGTAAATTTTTTTAAATCACATATTTGGGTTTGGTACCGATCCAGTAACGCCCCCTGCTATTTATTTTTTCAATATTTTTAATGTACAGAATTGACCCTTCTATAGATTTATTATATGTATAGATTAGGAATCCTTATTTTTTTCTAGTTATAAGTATAGCCTATGTTCATCATGTCGATTGATGTCCGATTTTAATGATGAAAGAAACTTCCAAATCGGTTCACTAGTTTCGGAACAAACTATTTAATCATTCCTCTTTATTATTAGAAGAGATAATAACACTATGTTACTGTGAGAAATAGGCACGTCAGATGACGGTCGAGCCTTTAGACGATGGTAGCCGAAGACGGTAAGTCCCACAATGTAATAGGTGGCAAGTCTATCGCCAACCGGGCACGTATCCAATCCCGACCAACATATTTTTTAATTACAAAATTGGAAAAACCAAATTTTATTTTTGCTGTCCCACCCAGGATTCCAACCCGGGACCTCATGCAGTCAAGTCCAACACCTGGATCGCTAGACCACATAGGCGATGTTCACAAGGTTTTGACAAATGTGGCCACTGATGTTTATAAAGTTAATATATTATATTATTATAATATTAATTTATATACCTCTAGTGGCCGTTCTCATTGTGTTGCCAGACAGAAGAAGAAATTGGTTCTGATATAATTCATTTAAGTATATTCTTTTAAACGGACTGTACCTAAATATGTTGACTCGGCACTGATATGAATTCTATGACCCGTATGAATAATAAGATGTTGTATGGTAGTTGATAATATTACGTATTGTATGTTTTTATTTTAATTTACTTTTCATGATTTTGTCTTATTTAATGTTACTTTGTTCATGTTTTTGTATGTAGTCGTAGACTGCGATACTCGTTTCTTTGATGAACTTTTAGGTCCAGGTTTCTGTGTCTAGACGTGTTCAATATTTTTTTTCTGATACATTTTTTTTTCTATGTATGAAGTATCGTTCGCTAACAGCCATAACGCAAGTGTACAATTGGCTTACTTGGGTGTTAGATTCTACCACCTTACTTTCCATACCGGCCAAAGGCACTACCAAGATGAATCGACTTGTACGTCGTTACCTGAAGCAGATACATCCGTTCTGGTTATAAATATTTTAAAAACCATTACTTTGGTTTTCTTCCTCAAATGTACCTCCTCTTTCATAATTGTTGGTTGCAGCGCGGATGACAGTGCTCAAAATACGACATCCTATGCATAAAGCAGGCAGTTCAGCTTGGATATCCATACACATTTAATTTTTGATTTCATAAATGGTGCATTAGAAGAATGAGCCAAGATTTAGCTCTATCATCAAAATAATAATAAGTATATGAAAGACATAAAAAATATCTTCACGCCCATATCCCCGAAAAGGTTGGCAGCGGCACGACCGAGGCACCCACGACTAGCCAAAGGTACTAAGTCGTACAATGTGATAGGTGGCAAGTCTATCGCCAACCGGGCACATATCAAATCCCAATCAAAAATGTTTGTTTCAAAATGTCTTTGATGTACAAAAATATTTTTTTACGATTCTACTCGTATAACGTGCATAAAAATAAGTCTAACGGTTCTTCATATAGATTTGAAATACCCGTGTGCCCGACCACATTCCAAAATAACCATTCGTCAATAATTATTAGGTAAATCCTATCGCTGACCGTGGTGCGGCCGATGGTGCCGGCAGCGACAGGCGCCATTTGCTCATAACTACTTCATTAATATATTATTTGTATTGTTGTGTGTGTGTGTGTATCAAATAGAATGAAGAATAAGTAAACGTGTTTAGTTAACAAATTTTATTAGCTAAAGAAAATGTAAGAAAAACTACATTTTCTTACAAATAGTAAGGTCCATATGGGTAGGAGCACCCACAAGATGGGTAAGAGCATCCACAAGCAGGATACGCTGCAGCCGGAACGGCTATCGGTAGTCCATATGGTAACTTCTCAGCGAGGAGACTGCTGACAGTCAACAAAGAAAGAGTATCAGCCAGGGTGCTGGCTACTGTGTCAGGGGCGTATGCGATAGTTGACGGGGCAGCTATCAGAGGAGCTGGTATGCACTGACCGTAGGTCTGAAAGAAAAACATATATTAAAAAAAGGCTCATGTGCTAGGACAGGACAGTGAAATGACGACGACTCCTGGCCAACATCTCTGCTGAGGCTGCCCTATTCAAAGGAATTGATGTGATCCCAAAGTAAGCAAATTTTGCGATTGTTAGTTTATTTGTATTGAATAAACTTCAAACTACCGGACAGGTTTACCATTAGAAGCCGACGTTATTCCTGATGAGCATGGACATAGGCTACGTTGTTTCTAAGAAAAAAATAAAAATTTTCCATCCTCATGAAGCCGGGACTAAAAAGACCGTTAATTTAATTTTAATTAAATACCTAGACCCAGAAATACACAATAATATGTTCATCACATAAATGCCTGAAGTGGAGAAGGTCCATATAGATACCCATCGAACCGAAAGGAAATAGCAGGCAATAATATGTATACTGTGGCTTATAACTGCATGTGTGGTTCACGTTGTAGAATCTTCAGTAACATCATAATATACACTGTATTATTTTTAAATTTTGGTGCATAACAATGTGTATTCATTCATTCATTCATTCATTCATACACTGACAGTCAGCGACCGTTTGGTAACTAGGCAACCGCTAATATTTTTTATTATCTAATAAAGTATGTTAACAAACGAAATTCTCGCAAGTTATCTTTTATCTTTTAATGTAGATATGTCATTGGCATTGGCCAATCCATTTATATCTATCGCTAAATTATGTAACTATCCAGTGGTGAAAGATTATTTGAAATTGATTCAGTAGTTTTAGAATGTATCAAAATATCAGGGCCCTACCATGAACGCTTAAAGCAGTATTATTTCCATCTTGCTAAATGTCTGCCTTTATAAGCATCTTTATGGTATACGTCATAAGGTAGTCTTTCTCGACTGACAATTAGTATTGTAGAAATAGTACTGTTTTAAGAGTTTATGGTAACCCCCCCCAGATCAATTTACATCGACCGATCCGACCCCCAACTTGAGCGAATTATATGTCTGTTCTAATATGGATGTACATAAACGTTACAAATGTACAAAAAGACATCGAATAAATATTGAACTAAACATACATCAATGTCAATAATTTAATAATACACCCAAACTTATGTCCATTACAATACAGGCTTATGTCGGAAATTGAACCCAGGCTTCGTGGATGTTCGCTAGCGTTAAACGTTTGCGCTAACCCCTTTGCCAACTAGTTTTTAAGTCGTTGTGTCATAACATGAAAGTCAGCCACACCTGTCCGTGTTGGTGCTGGAATAGCTACTTCAAAGGATTGGACTAACTTCTTTCATATCTAACAGTTCCTAAGAGGTTTTCTGACCGCTAACACCGTGATGTGCCCCAGTTTGATCCCTATTCGCATGGATCGATACATCCTCATACGATTACGATTGATGCATCAGGTTGGCAAGTAGGTTTATTCACGAAAGAGACTTAAGATTCCTGGCTCAGGTTGGCAAAGCAAGGTGTCACCTTCCCGTATTTAGATTACAGGCAACGTGTTACGTAGTTAGGATCTGTCTGCTGGTTTGCCTCAGATGCTAGCTCTGTTATGGTTACCTGAAAAAAATAACACGAGAAACAGAAACTCTTGTTTTCTCACCTGAAGAGCCAAGCTGGCGACTGCGAAAACAACCAAAACGAAATTCATGGTAACTTTGTTAACACTAGTGTTTCAAAGTTAATATATAGAAATGAACTTTCTGTAAATTTGTTACGATGTTTATTCTATTTATATGAAAATATGTCACAATTTTATATGTGAAATGGTTGAAATAAAATGTATGTGAAATTTTCTTTGAAATCTTGAGAAATTCTGTGCAAGCTTAGAAAAGAGTTACCCAATTATGTTTAATTGGAGATATGTCACCCAAATATACTAGAGATACCTACTATAGATACGGTATCAATTTGAGACGCCGATTGTACTCCTCTTTGGTTTACAAGTTTACCTACTAACCTGCGATGTGGGACGCTGTGGCAGGACGACATGGGTTCAATCCAAGCGAATCTCAGCAGGACTTCTCCGACTGGTATATCTGACAATTAATAAATGAACAATTTAATAATTCATGCATTGCCTTTCCATGTAGGTTTGTGCGAGTTCTGTGAATTTAGCTAGGCTACAAATAAAAATATCGATTTCTACTGCAATGGAATTTATAAGACAAATAGCGCACGACAACGGAGCGAACTTCAGTAAATTAGTCCTAGAATAGAGCGGAACCTCGACTTTTCAATCCTCAAGTATAGAAAGTAGCGCCTCTAGTAGTTATCACACAAAACTTCTAATCTTTGGTGACTATGACACAAATTACAACTTTGGAAGTGTCCCTCGCGCAAACTATTCAGCTTAGAAAAAATCGACACCTCAATATCATTTTTGACCTACACTTATGGATTTAATACAAAAATTATTCGAGTTTCAGTTCTATGTATGGGGTAGCCTCAAAATTTATTACTATTTTTCTATTTTTGTGTGAAGAAAGTGGCTGTGATATGTAAACGAACACGCGGACCGACATGACGAATCTCAAAGGGTTCCGTTTATTGGCCGTTGGCTACGGAACCCTAAAAATTAATCCCCATTCCGTCTAATGTAGTCTATCTTTACTAATAAAAAAGAGGTAAGATTTGATTGTTTAGTTGTATGTTTGTATTGTATAGGCTCCGAAACTACTTGACCAATTCGAAAAACTCCTTTACCTTTAGAAGTCTACATGATCCCTGATGAACACGGGTTCTATTTGTAATTAGAAATGTATTAGATTAGGTATTAATTTTATAGTTAATATTTTTCTAAATATTTACTTAAAAAATAACGTTTGTTGTATGGGAACCTCCTTTTAATATTTACTTTATTGTTATATTATATTCTGTGAAAATTTGAAGCGTCTACCTGTTACCGTTTTTAATACTAAACAAAAAAAAATACGAAAAAAGCACGTTTATTGTATCCCCATACAACCAAAATATATTTTTTTTAATTTTTAGGATTGGTTGTTATAGCGGCAACGAAAATACCTACATCATTTGTGAAAATTTCAGCTTTCTAGCTATCACGGTATCAGCCAAGATACAGACAGACAAACAAACAGACAGACGGCGAAGGCTTAGTAATAGGGCTTATTTTAACTCTTTGGGTACGGAACCCTAAAAATTAGTTATCCCTACTAAAACTTTAATAACAACAAGGTGTAAAAAATAAGCCACAAAATGTCTTTTATCGCATTCGCTGCGGTAACTAGTAATGATAGGATAAAAATATTTTTTACAAAATTGAAGAACTTATTAATATCTACAAAAAAGTCCGCGACAATATATATCTAACTACTACTATAGTGATGACGATATGTCTACTTTTATACATTTTAAAAGTTAATAAAAGTAGTGACTATATTCGGCGTTCGGACTATGTTATCCATAGCTTTCTATTAATCCTTATTCAAATTTTTAATGCCTTGAGCTTAATTTTTGAATATTATTCCAATCGAACAATCCGGTAAGAGATCGTGTGCGACGAGACCGCTTGACTTATATCACACTAGCGACCTGACCCGGCTTCGTTCGAGTAATAGAACTTATATAATCTATTCTAATAATAAAGAGGAAAGATTTAATTGTTTGTTTGTTTGTATTGAATAGGAAAATAAATAAATTACTGGACCGAATGGCTTCATTCCTACGAGAACACGAGTAGTAGGATAACGAGGATGCGGGAGAATTACCCTTTCGTGCTTAAATAGGTGGCGCTGTTGTCGGTATTTCAACTACTAAACAAAATTTGAAAAATTGAAAAATGTATTGAAAAATTGTATGTGTATTTGGTTTCAGTGTGTATACCTACCTAATCAATTTTTCTGTATAAATCACCGTAATGTATGTACTGCAGGAGCATATTCAGAACGTTTCTACCGAATGTCTTATTTTCTGAAGGAAAGATTTAATTGTTATTTTGTATATAACATAGTATAATAGTAGATACTGATAATTCTTTTACTATTTGCATTGGGAGCCAACATAATCCTTGATAAACATAGGCTACTTTTACCGCGGGAAATTTTAAACTTTGAGCGTCTAAACCGATTTTGTTGAAATATTATACCTACGGGTGATGGTTGATGGTTTCCTGTATGACTTAAAAATTCAATTGGTCGGCTTGGTCGGCACGTAAAAGCGTGTAATTTTATGTCAACGTTATCTCAATAACGTTCTTGTTTAGAAATAGTTACGTTATAAGTCTGACAACGCAAATTAAAATCGTCAATAAAAATGCAATATTTGCAGACCGCTTGTACGATCTTAGGCTAAATTTTATTTTGTGTTAAACTGTTATACCCTCAATTGAACCCTAAGTAAAAAGCTTAACTCAGGGATAAACATTTAACATAGAAACATATACCCGTGGCATATATTATATAATATTAAGTTACAAACACTTACACTTAGTCAAGTTACATTAGTGGAATTCTCAAAGGAAAAGAAAGAAAAAAAGCTCTGTTTTTTGCAGATTATAGTCAAATTATTTTTGTTAGGGACTAGATAAGTATAAGGCGGATATCACACTACGCCGCACACCGGAACGATGGGCGACGATGCGGGTTTTACCCTTATATTTTTTTTAAATTACAAAAAACCACATGGTGTATACCTTAGGTATACCATGATATCATACTGTCGCCGCAAAAGGCTTCGGCGACCGACGATTTTAACCTACAAGTATACCTAGTGGCACGGATTGCAGCGTGTGCACATTTTGTATACAAATCAAGGTCTTTCAGTACAAAGTTAAAATCCGCATCACAGAAAACCGGAACGGCATGCGGTGCGGTGTGATACCCGCCGGCCGCCTCTGATCAAAGAATGGGACGAATTTTTGTTCTTTGTTCTTCTTCTTTCATTTTTTTGCTAAAATTTGCTAAAAAATTTGCTGAAGCCTCAAATCAGTTTAGCAGATTTTGAAGAGTTTTTGTGTATTGACTAAAAAACGGATATAACAACACACATACAGAGTTATATATACATAGGTAATTAAAAAAATATTAGTATATAAATATTACTCGTTAGACATCCTAGAAAATATTAATACACAGATACCTATTTAAAATACATTAAAGTTGCAGTTTTTGTTAAAATCCAGTTTACTATTTAAATGAAAAAAAAAACAACGTCATAATCTAAATAGGAAATTGAGGGCAGCTATATGTATATAATAATGGCAAAACAAAACAATCGAATGGGTACCCGATGTAAACAACGTGACGTCACTGGTATGGCGCTGCGCACAAGCGCAGTGGCGATGTTGGGACACACTAGGTGGAAAATTCATTAACCGACATCTCAAAAGTATATTACTAGGCTAGGCTAGGTGTATATTTGACGCCTATATTTTTTAACGATGTTTATCCATTTTCCGTTTTGAACATTCTTTTTGTATTTAAAAGAGTATACTTCCGACTCCCAAACCGGTCCCATGGTCTTTGAGTACGTATCTAATGATGGAATTCCAAGGAAACGGAGGAAAGTACGTAATTTCTGTGTACTTAAATGACTTACTTAATAAAATCGAAGTCGGTTTTTAATAGTTTTACTGAACTCAATAACAAACTACTTGTTTTTGTAACCACTAAAGGTAGCAAATAGAATCAGATAAAAATCTATTTGTACAGCATGACGTGTCAATTTACCTACATAACTTAACGCCGTTCAGGGTAGTTAGAGAGTATCTTGTGCTAACTAAACTTAGTTCGCCGGGTCAGCTAGTTTAACCTACGGGAGTTAGCTTCTTCTTCCGATTATTAGTAACAACAAAAGTACAGTTTTTACATAAGTAGTTTATAAAAATTTATGCAGAAGTGATCGTGTTTTCCGCAGCAGCAGAATGTGCTGCTCCCCATGAATCACTTTGTACACGAAGTAGTAAAAAAGGAATGGAAACTTAGTCAAGCCCTTCCTATCTCAAGAGGCAACCATGATCACAAATGACTTATTTAAATCACATTCAACCTCTGATAAGGTGTAAGCGAATTATTTATTTCTCCATAATATAAATGCTTAAAATTAAATGAAAAGAGACCATCTATTTTCCTGCCAGGCAGCTCATAAGAGGCAAGCAAAAGTTAAAAAAGTCTTCGTCAACAAGACTTCTGGTTGAATCTAGGTAAGCACCATAATGACAGTGTCATGTTCTGGTCCGGAGAATAGGATAAACGGTAGACTTGCACAATTGGCATTGTTAGCTTGTTAGTCGAGGTGTACCTCGACTACGAGACAGCGACGCTCCTACAACATCAATGGTGTCTACAGGCCAAGGTTATCTCTTGGTAATAATAGAGCCGTAAGCTTACACACTGTCTTCTCACGCTAAAAAAATGAAGTTAATGTAAATGTATGAATAATTATTTAATAAAAAAAATATTTAATATTTTCAGACGAATATCCCCTAAGTGGTAGGAATAGGTCAGAAACACTAATTCCCCCAATCCCGGACAACGTTATACCTATTTATTAGAAAAATATACATTTTCTCCGTTTTTGTTGCCCGACCTTGGTTCGAACCCGGGACCTCTAAAAGACAAGTCCGACACTGGACCGCTAAAACAAAGACGCGATTATTTATTTACGTCGGGATTATGACGTGTGTTAAGAAGTTGTAACAAAGATGGATAAGCATACCAACATATTCTACCCAGTGGTCCATCTCCTTTCTAAGATTTTGGGCATAATTAGTAAACTGCTATCTTAAAATCTGGTTCCGGGCATCATACATTTACTTTGTTGGTACACACTTTGCTAGTCATACTCTCTGCGAATCCCATAACGCCTTGACGTGAAGATATGTATGTACGTATATATTATGTAACACATTTTAAAAACTACCTAGTTCATGTACAACTTTACGCAAATATGGCTATGAGTAATTTCATTTTTTCGCCTGTTATTCCCCTCGTGTAGTCAGTATCCCGATCGCTCCCTAGTACTGGAGGGTGAGAATAAACTTAAATATAACTTTTTATATAGCATCCAACTGCGGTATTAGTCGTGAACGCGCTTCCACGCCTGAATGTCGTTACAAAATTTGTATTCAATAACAGCCCGAAACAGAGAAAAATCAATTAATGTGCGATATAGTGAAAAGACTAAACACAAACCCGTAATTTGTGTTCGTTTTAGTGTAGTGTAAATCTAAAGTGGAGTAATGACGTTACATGCCTTACCGGCAGCCATTTACATGATACAGGAACAAAGGTTTAAAAGTATCGATTCAGCAACGAGTAGTATGCCTTCTTTAATTTTTTGCAATCGGTAAGTACGAATCGATATTTGAACAAGCAACATTGATCGATAATACGACATTGACAAGAGGTTTGTCAACTAATATTTATATTTGTTTGGAAATTAATAATTAAAGTTTACTAAAAGTAAATGTAAGGTACTTAAATAATAAAATCGATAAATATATCCATGTATTTCTAAAATGTTATCAAATCAATGATTTACCTACTCACTTTTCTTATTTGTTTTGCTAAGAATGGAACGTCAAGTTATATCCGGTAGCCATGTTACGAAATATAATGCTGCTAAACGTAAACGTATATCTAGTTCTCACTTCTACGTTGTACACAGGTACCTATCGAATTATGAATACCTACTTAACTAGTAGGTACCTACTATGCCTGAAATCTTCTTTACAATAAAATGACATTCAGCATTACCATTTTGAGCAGGATCCTGCTTTTTAAACAGGAATTGTTCCTTTTAAATGGGGTACAACAGTTTATATAAAATCAGCAATTTTAGCATTTCCAACGATTGTCAGCTCTAATGTTTGTTTCTAATTGTTTTTTATACTTTAAGAATCCCTTGATTATACATACTACCCTTTCATCACTATGTTAACAATAGGGTAATAGTGTAGTAAAAAATTATGATCAGTGAATATATCTTTCCCCTTAAGTCCAATGTCCATATAGTGATGGTAGCGAAACTGCCTAGCTACATTTTTTGACTTAGACGTATAGTTATTATATGGTAGAGCCATAAATTTAGAATGTACAAGATTAACAAAGCGAGGGAGCGAGAAGCCATTATCAAGTACAAATTTCCTTAGGCCTGAAACTGAGGCCCACAACGGGTGCACGTCGCTTAATCACGTGAGTGAACACGCAGTGGTCGCCGTCGTGAGGCTCGTAGCGAAGACCCGACTTACGCAGTATCCAGTTCAATTTTAACAGTGTAAATGTACTGTCATATCGATGGAGAACTTAATATATTATTGCCCACCAAAACGACGGTTAGCACAAAAAAACGAGAACCACTGAGCCCTTTTATTGAATCTAGGTTGCTATGCGGGGAATTTGTTTTTAAATTTATAAAATTATAAAAATGAATAAAAAAATAAAGATTCGGTTGAAGTCTATGATGAATTATTTTCAAAATTGAAACCGTATTTCAACAATCTCAAAGTAAGAACTATATTAGTCATACTCGTATCAGCAACGGAGAGGCTGGCAATAAATAAACTTTTTACAAATAATTAAATTGTTTACAAAATTTGATCGTATGATCATTAAATAAATTTAAAAAATTAACAGCGACGCGATATGACGGCGGCGCTATGGGCTCTTACTCGCGTAAACATTGTCATATCGATACCTGCTTCTCTCTCTATCTCTTTTCCTCTAGGGTAACTTGTATCTGATACATAATTCTCGCTCCCGCTTTTCGTGGCTCTTATACGTTTTAAATGTATGAGTTAGAGCCTGTAGAATTAGAATGTTTAAAGTGAGAAGTTTGGCTCTGCATTACATCTCGAAACCTTTTCAAAATGCGACATATATGGTCTAGTCTTGGCAACATTTTACATGTTTTTTTTTTTGCAAGTTGTTTACGATAATACTGTAGTGTATGTTCAGTTAGGTACGAGTACATATTAATATATTGGGTGATAATAATCTGTGTAGAAACTCGCACTGAATGGTTTCACCGATTTACATATCCCTGCGGACACAGCGTCAATGCTAGCCATTGTCATGTTCCATGCTAAAAAATAGCCGCTCAACAGATTTGGCCACATTGTGGCTCCGTCTGCCGCGCTCCATTCTTAATTCAAGTTTGTTAAAGTAAACTTCGTGTATCCAAACAATTTTTTTTAGTCTGTAGCAGAATAAACAACCCGTCGTAGTAAAAAGTTTGTAGTGTGTCAACATTGTAAAAAAATTTTTCGGAACGAGTTGAGTTTGCATGACTTAGTCACCCGTTGCACTTCCTCTTTTTTCCGAGCTTGTGTTGTAAAATATTTGCATGGACATTGTTGTTTTTGTAATTGCATTCTGTTAAACGTTTCATGTTCTTTCGAATAAAGTATATAGAAGGTAAATAAAACACGTTTGTTTTTTATAAGTAATGTTTTTCTTGGGAAAATTGGGAAAAAACACCGAAAGTTTTTTCACATTTTGTTCGTTGCAAATGGTTTTGGGATTAAACATACACATTTTTACGTTATTACGTAGTTTCATTCTCAGGGATCCTAAAAATGTATACATTTATATTATTTATATTGTTCATCAACCATTCAGAAACGATATTAAGGGTTTTAAGGTATCGACAAAATCTAAAGTATAATTGCTACACAAGGTATTTGTATTTTAGCACTTGCCCTGTACTTGGGATAAATTTCTATAAATTTTTAAAAAAGAAAAAATTTCCTGCAGACTGGAT
This sequence comes from Calephelis nemesis, assembly GCA_002245505.1. Lineage (NCBI taxonomy): Eukaryota > Metazoa > Arthropoda > Insecta > Lepidoptera > Riodinidae > Calephelis > Calephelis nemesis. The sequence goes on along the minus strand of NJDD01000658.1, from coordinate 51,822 downwards.
TTGAACCTGTAACCTTTCGTCTCAAGCCGACGAATGCTCTAACCATTTGAGCTACTGAGGATTCAAGTCACGAGGCAAATTTGTAAGCTCTTGCATAGCTTCTATCACGGGCCTTGAGTGTGGAGACCGAATCCAGAAATTCCGTAACGAAAATAACCTAACATCCCCCACTCCGACCGGTACAGCGGTGATACTTTTAGTTTTGCCTTCAGAAAATTCAGAAATTGATGAATAGCAGAACTTTTAATGACTTTTTGATCACGCTTGTCTTTAGTTCAGCAACTCGCCTCTAGGTGGCATTGGTTGTATCGGCGTTACCGTGCCCCGCAATCTGGTGCCTCATGCCTGCTTATGCAATAGCTTTAGCGCGGCAGTTTCTGAGTGCCACATTTTTTTTATTTTATCCTTCTTTAAAATTTTAAAATTTATGAGAATAGCTACACAATTTAAACTTTAACTTTTTACTAAATTTACCATATCGCAAATATTTGTTTTATCTGGTCTAATCCAAACTAAAGCTATGGGAGTTTAAAAGAGGACGAAATACTTATAGAGAAAGTAGGTAGGTGGATAGTGCCTCCACGCTTCACTTTGGTCATGAAATGAAATGAATATAATTGCTCTAAATACGGTTTTACATATAGGTGTTTACATATACATTCTTAAGCCTCGTATAAATGTCATTAACTTCATAGTCCTTTCAATGAAATATCTAATAAATAGTATCAAATTAACATGTCAACTGAAATAAAATATCAATAATAAGTAAAAAAAAAACATTCTTAAAAAATCTTAAAATATCTTAGCGAGATCAGAGAAACAAATGACAAAAGGTAATAACTGTGATTATACTTACCTTATTTCAGTCGACTTCAATACTGCTATCTTATAATATTACAAGAAGTAAGTATCTCTAAAAATGGATGAACGTTATAAATTTGGTTTTGTTTTTATTTCCAATGCAATTAATATTAATCGATACACATAATAACCAAAACATGGCAAAGATTACAAAATCTTGCAGTTTTTAATTTAACATTAAGCAGGTTTTATTTATCAGAGCAGCAGGATAGCGTAAAAAAAATTGGTAACGCTGTTGACATTTCTAACCTAAACATTTGTCTTGTCTATGCGTCATTCATTTCGTCATTGTCAGATTTTGCTCTTGCAAAACGGGTGCTCATTGTTGCACTGCGCAATTCCATATTTTGGAAAACTAACGGCACGTCCGTGTTTTTACTTCGAGGTTATCACAAGGCCTAAATACGATTTATCAAGATGACGAAGTTAATACAACAGTTAAATTTTAGTAGTAGTAATTACTACGACCTCGCCTGTGCCTCCATTGAACCAAATTCCGCGAAACCTAAGGCTTATCAGTAAGTTTCCTATATATATTTTAGTTATAATTCAATATTGGGATTGCATTGAGTAAATAAGTTGAATGCATTTGCATAACAATTGTTAATCAGATTACGTTGTCGACTGTCCTTGTTTGATACGTCAGCACAAGTTAAATTTGATATGCAGTTTATAAACTTTTCACAAATCACTGCTATTTCTTTGTTCACTGCTAATTTTCTAAAGAACACATATTACATTACAACTTATTATATTACCTAAAGCTAGACTTATATAATTAGACATGGATTTATAGAATTACCTACCTACCAATTTTTTAAGCTTGTCATAGAGGTAGGTACAAAAGAAAAAGTAAAATACCCCCTTTAATTCTTACCCCTCATGGAAAGATTGTTCTTTTGTCTAATTCTGTTACATATTTTTTTAATGTAAAAAGAATTGTCAAACTTTGTGTAAGCATTTCTTTGGTTAGTGTCTAAAATTCTAAATGTCATTTTGCAATACCTGCTATTTTTTATCTATAGAATGTACCTCCTTTTATAAAGCACAGGTTACTTTGGTACTGGACAATTACATTTTCAATGTAATTTGTAAACCTATAGTGAGGTCACACTTTATATGACAACTTCCCTCAACCTTTCGTTTTGTTGATTACAAATAACAAAAACCTTTTGTTTCATTAAGTACTAATAACAAAAATGCAAATTCTTTGATGTTGGAGTACATTGCCTCTTATCAGATTTTATATTTGTTATTAACCATTTTACTTGTGCTTGTAATTGTAGTATAGCAGTGGTTGTCCCAACCATTAACTAACTAGTAATGGGTTCTAGCACTGTAACGTCAGTGTACTGCTTTGCCCTGTTCTGGTTTGAATGTAAGATTAAGTGTTATTAGAATAAAAGCCTAACATTCGAGCCCCAGGTTGGTAATGTTCTGTTAGTAAAACTTTAGAGTTTTGATGATCGCTAGATTGTATATATTTCCTTTCGCCAGGAAATCCAACGGCTTGTTTAATTACCAAATCATACTCGACAATTTGGTGTTCTCTGTGGTTGAGTTCTTCGACAAGGTTGGCTAAGGAAGAACAAGTTCTTTTATTTCCTAAGTTCAGACTCTATTTGTGATCTATTTGTGGTGGTGGGTGGAGGGAACATTAGGTCTCATGTGAAGGATTTGGCAATTTATATTGTTTCCAGAGCTTTTACTTAATTCAAGGCCTGGTTGTGATAGTGGCGGTGGGAATGTGAGGAAAGCTGGTCACATTTTGTGTCATTTAGAAAATTTCTGGCCACAACCTCAATAAAATATCTGAAATGAAAATATTTATTTGTAGAATATGTGTGATAAAAACATGTTATAAAATTATTTAAGCATTCCAACATATTGTGCCACATTATGGTGTGCAAATATTTTAATATTCAAAATTTGATTTCGTTCTATTATATCTACTGAAATACCATAAGCTATAACAGTTTTCAAATCTAGCCAGTTAGGAAAAAAACAGTGTAACAAACTCCTTGCCAACCTGGACTGTAACCTATCTGCCGTGTACTACCACCGTTTCCAAACATAGCCAGGCAGGAGAAGCAATGGCGAAACAAACTTTGACAACCACAATTTTTAAAAAATTATAATATAAAAATTAATGTTATTAGTAATGTTTTGTTGTACAAGTATTTACATATGTACAGTACATATTTTGACTCTGTTATTTTGTTTCTGTCTGTCTGTTTGTTTGTTCTGGCTTATCAATGAAAATGCTGGATAGATGTTAACAGTATTTTCACTGGCAGTTAGCTGATGTAATAAGGAGTAACTTAGGCTACTTTTATTTTTTCTATTTCATTTATTTTATCTACTGTTTTTGTTACATTCCATGCGGGTGAAGTTGCAATAATTGTTTGGGTTTTTGTAAGAAGATAGATATCTTGCTTGCTTCATTATTTTAACATACTTAAATTGGTACTAATATTTGAGTTCATTGCAATTGAAACCTATTACAATAAAGAGCAACTCATTCCAACTAACATTGATCTTAACTAATTTGACCTTCTGAACCACCTTGTAGATTTCCATGGTTATATAATTTAGTGCTTATAATAATTGTATTTTTATAAAAAATGTAAAACTGTTATTCTACCTTTCTATTATTGATTATTGTATAATTCAAATAAATATGCCTGACTATCAATCAATAAAGCAATCAATATTTTTTATTGCTTCAAATATGGTACATTGGTTCTTACAATTTTAACATGGCAGTCTCACATATTTGACCATTATTATGGCATGCAATTTGACACAATTATGATGGTAATTATATGTTATTAAATAATAAGTATATGATACTTTTCTTACAAATTGGGCAGAAACTACAAATTGCCCCCATAATGTTACTTGCTGTTCTCCTGCTTTGGTTTATAGGATAGATAAGAGACTTACCATCTTGGATTAGCAGTATGCTAATAATAAATGCATTTTTTTCTGAAATTTTAACTGTCTGTCAATAATTCAACATTAAATTAAAAATGTGCATATATATAATTATATGCAATTTACATATGGCAAAAGCAAATTGTGTAAATTGTATTCTATTTCATTCTCCCCCGACATAATTAACTTTTACATTAACTTGGGACACATTGTTGTTTCATTGATTTTTAAATCACTGGGCGTGTTCGGCCGAAGTAAGTACTTACTAAATTTAGTAAGTCACTTACTATGCTTACAAAATTTTCGGCCGGGACACAAAATAAGTGCTAACGCAGTAAGTATGGCTTAATATACGACGCCATTTTGCTTATTGTTCATGTACGGGATATGACATAAACCGGTGTTTTGTGTTATGTCAAGCCAGTAAGTCTGTCCTCGCCGAAAAGCGCTACAGTCAGCTTGTAAGACTTTAATTTTTTTATGCTTACTGGCTTACTAAGTTTAGTAAGTACTTAATTCGGCCAAACACGCCCACTGTGATACTGTAGTTGAACTTCACATCCTCTACCACAAATGATAACATCTTAAAGTTTTCATATTTATTTCTTAATGCCAAATAGCTTAGGACAGGGACTGTATAGACCAGGGGTGGGCAAATTCTATTGGCCGCGGGCCGGTGTTAAAAAAATCTAGTGGCTGGCCAGTGAATTATAATTAATCTTAAGGCGGGCCGGTTTATTAAAACACCTAAAAATAGCAGTAAATATTACGACTATAAAATGTTGTATAAATATAACATAAGGCATTTTTCATTTCATTTTATTTATTTATTTATTTTAATCTTTATTGTACACCATATTTTCATATGTTATACAAAAGGCGGGCTTAATGCGCTAACATTCTCTACCAGCCAACCTTTGGACCAACAGAAAAACAACAATGTAGAAAAATTTTACAATCCTTTATTAAAACAAAATCTATTTATGAAGTCTTAACATATGAAATACGCAATACATATGTTTGAAGTATCGATTTATTATCTTAATTGTTCAAATTTCAGTAGTCTTTTAGCATTTTGACCATTAATTTTTTTAAGAGGTTCTTATTTTTTCTAAAAAAAAACCTCGGCGGGCCGGATTAAAACCTCTCAAAGGCCGGATCCGGCCCGCGGGTCGTAATTTGCCTACTCCTGGTATAGACTAATCAATTGACATGTGAATCATTATGTGATGGCTTTGAAAGATCTCTTTTCATCTCTTGCTTACAACTGATTGAAATGGAAAGCCCAATACATATTTTTTTGTGTTTTCTTTTTACAAGTGATATAAAAAAAATACAAGTAATGTATGTGTTAACATTTTGTTGCCAGTGGTTTTGCAAAAATGTAAGAGATGTTTTGTTGCCTTAAACAATGATAGAAATGCAGTATTGTGTGCTAGGTAAGCTCCTGACCATTTTAAGCAAAGGTCTGTTGGGAGGGAAGGAAGCTTGTTCTAAAATAAATTTGATACCTCAAGTTGGCCATCACACACACACCAGCGGCATTAACTAGGCAAAACTCATTACATATCATATTGTTAAACTATAATAAAACCTGATATTAAGAATTTAGGTTTTAAGTTTTAGATGTTTTAAACTAAAGACAAGATAAACAAAAGGTAGTGTCACTCGAACTAAACAAAGAAATCTAGGTTTACAGAGACATGGAAATCCCATTACTTCTCAGAATAAGCCCTTCTGATAAGGTTTGACATTTATTTAAATACTACCTAACCAAATAATTTAGTTTAAAGAATTTGTGTATTGAGAAGTTGGTAGTTATAGAGAGAAGCAAATATTTTGATATTTATACAAATTACTTATAGGTAATAAAGGTATAATCTTAAAATTTCATAAAAAAAAATGTGCGGAACAAAAGTTTCCCAAGTTAGTCAATCTATCCATCACTATATTTTATTTTGATATAAAATGCAGTCCGAGAAAAGGTGACATTCTTCCCCAAAGCAAAAGTAATCAATGGCACAACAACAACAAAGATTTAAGCATACAATTAATGGACATAGGGACAGAGGAAGCAACTTTGTTTTATACTCTGTAGTAATTAGCATGGGTTATGGACAGATATCTAAATATATAAAAATCTATTGTCAAAACGTTTGTTGTTTGGCATAAACTCTGAGCTCCGAAACTACTAAACCTGATTTGATCAAATTGTTAATTAGAAATAGTTTAATATTTGTAATTTCGCCCAACTTACAATTTGTAAATTTAATTTCCGATATACCTACCAACCTATCCTTGAAGGGCTTTCACGGGGGAGCTACGTAACATAAATACGCCAGTCAAATTTGGTTTGATAATGTTAACCAGAATACACACTTGTCCTGATAAGTGGTACATGTTATCTCAAGATTCTCAAACACGCTAAAATTATGTCGACAATCTAAACAGTATTTACCTACTGTGAAGTTTACATCACAATTTGGTTAACTTCTGGGACACTGGTCGCTTCTGGACAACAAGACTTCATCTAACAGGGTCACCAACTACTTGACAATGCAGGTTGCGGCTGCACCTGCAGGACAGGGAGTTAACGACAAAACCATCGCAGAGCTCCTCTGCCTGATGTTTTTGCTTATATTACAGGAATGGAAAATATCAACTTTAATAATAGGCTTACCGTCACCAACACCGTGACATTTGACTAGGTGATAGAGTTTCGCGGCGACTCACCCGGATTGGTACCACCTTTTTTCCTATTGGTTACCTATTCCTGCCGCCATAACGTCATGACGTGTTCCGGCTTGGAGGGTAAGGTGGCCGGTAAACTTAATTTTACTCGAGGCCCAACATCCCGGCCTCAGGTTGGCAACGCACCATTACCACCTTTGGAGTCTCTAGGCGGCGTGAATTTCTTACCATCAGGAAATCCGTCTGCTTGTTTGCCTTCCAATATCATAAAATAAATAAATATCAAGGATTCTCCGATGACAAGAAATACATGTTGTCTATAGAGAAAGATTATCTATTCGGCGGTAACTTTGTGTAACGTCGGAAGTTTTGATGATTACATTTTAGTTTGAAAGCTGGTGCTTCCCGCCATCTGATTTAATCTCATTTGAATCAGAGCAAGAACCACCAGATGTATTTTTTACCCAACAGTTATATTGTAATGGAAGTGAATTATATGTAGTTTACCTGCGCTTAAAATTATATTTTTCGAGAATATTCCATCAGGCTTGTATTTTTGTGCTAATACATACTTTAAGTCAGTTCCTATCAGTTATCTTTGTGTACCCTTGTTGTTTATCGATGTTTTTCGAATACAACTTTATAAAAATAAATATTTAAAAACGGGCTATCGCGAGTCGGACTCGCGCATGAAAGGTTCCATAGCTTACCATACTTCTAGTATTCGATTCTAAGCTGCACAGCGCCATCTCTTGATAGTGAGAGTTTTAAGTGTTGGTGTTGCAGTATTTATAAAAGTAAAATGTACATAACATAATATAATGAACTATACTTATAGTTCTCTTATTTATGAAGTTACAGCGACACGTGAAAGTGTATCTCGCGCCAACTATTTACCTAGTTTAGTTAAGGTAGTTGAAACCCAATGTCATTTTTGAAGACCTATCTATAACTGGATAGAGTTTAATGATAATTTATGAAATAAATTAAATGATAATTTTCTTAAATGATAATTTTCCCCCGTGTTGGTCCGGGCTTCTTTGCAGAATAGACCATCTGTCTTTCTGGCCAGGCAGCTCGTAAAAGGCGAGCATAGGCTTATCATCACTAACACCGTGACGTCTGACTAGGTGGTAGAGTTTTGCAGCGACTCGCCCAGTTTGGTACCACCGCCTTACCTATTCCTGCCGCCATAACGTCATGACGTGTTCCGGTCCGGAGGGTAAGGTAGCCGGTAAACTTATTTTTGCTCGAGGTCTAACATCCTGACCTCAGGTTGGCAACGCACCATTACCATCTTTGGTGTCTCTAGGCGGCGTGAATTTCTTACCATCAGGAAATCCGTCTGCTTGTTTGCCTTCCTATAACATAAAAAAAAAAAAGTTGTGTGTGCGATTCACACACGATAGAAGTTAAACTTCAGTAAATCGACAAAATAATGAGATAATTATATATATTTGTGTCTTTTACGTGTCGTTTTTCCGTTGCACCCGTTTTGAAATCACAACGATTCTAAAGAAGTTTCACTTCAAAAATTTGAATTTTAGGTTTAAGCGAGGGAAACACTCAAAAATTACTGTTATTTTTCTATTTTTGTTTGTTTTTTATTTCTTAGTGCAGTTCACAGAATACATCTACTTACCAAGTTTCAAGAGTATAGCTCTTACAGTTTCGGAAAAAAGTGGCTGTGACATACGGACGGACACACAGACAATTTGGCGAAAAAATATCTTCCGTTATCCTAAAAATTGGACGATTTCGACGTTGTTGCGATTTACAAAGAAAGGTAACACGGATTTTAGAACAAGTCCAAAGTCACTGGCAGTCGCTGTACAAAAATTTATTGGCAAAATACCTTAAAAATAGAGCATAGAATTTGACGGCCACACCTCATCACAGAATAAAGATAAATTGTAAACATTGAGCTCGCCAATTCGCCCACGTGGGGTCGCTGTCTGTTTTGGCCGCAACTGCATCTCAACAAAACTCTTAAAACCCCTAAAACAATGTTTTGTTTTATTCAAACTCATTAACATTTCAAAACAACTCGTCTCATGTTCTAATTTTTGCAATCTGATGGGCACTGGGATAATTGAAGTGTTAACTGAAATTGGTAAAGTAAAATAGGTCATAGTAAAATAGACTGACACTAAATGTGGTAAAATCGTGCCATCTTACCTATATTTAAAAATGAATCCCCATTTCTCATGGTCATCGCATCGCGCCTGAACGGATGGACCAATTTTGGCAGTCGTGAATTGTGCTTTTGCCATCCATCTTTCGCGATGAAGCCCTGCTGGAGCTCGGAATGTTATGCCTTGGCTAGGTGAACCTCCTAGAAATACAATAGCTAGTTTTAATAACTCCTTGTAATCATCTCGTGGTTGATAATGATTCAGCTGTTGCTCAGAATGAAACTATGCTATTTGCTACGTTTTTTACGCAACTTAAAGCGTCAGGATCTGAAGAAACTGTAGTGAATTTATTCTGATCAATATTGGACCAAAAAGTTCTGAAACACTTAAATATTAAATTTCTGGGTCGCTTGAAGGACCTAGTGCCTGAGTTACTACAGCTTCTAACATTATCTCCATAATATGGTAACGACAGGCTAAACAAAGAACATCTTTTTCCATCTTCTGCTCTAAAAGGATGCATGCACCATTTCTTAAACCAGTATTGACAGCAGCGGTGTCAAAACAAAAGCATTTTATTTTATCTCTTAAATTCCACGAGAGATTTGTGTCATACAATGCTGAAGCACATGCCTCTCCAGTTCCATAGTCAAGTTTGGGAACTGATAATAATTGATCCACACCATCTCCTGAGACTAAAATAGGTAGGCGATCCACAGTTTGATGTCCTGTTATGTCTTCCATTAATTTTCCATCCCAATGAATAGTCAGAGGAACATGTGGTCTAAATTCATCCTTTAAAGACTCTGCTACCTTCTGCCCATGCTTCATACGCTGGCGACGAATGGAGCATGAATTAATGTTGAACTCGGAAGGATCGGCTGCTGCACTTTTGAGCGTTGATGTTAAAACGACAGCTGCTTTCCTGTCAGTAATTTTAGCGAAGTCAAGGCTTGCGGATAAAAATTCATCAACGAGGTTCTTTGTGCCACGTTTACGTTTTAATAGCGGTAAATCTGCGGCAGTTGAAGGTCCTGCCGTCACGGAAATTTCTGACGTCAAACTATTTCGCTGCTAGTGGTTGAATATGACAGAACGCAATTTTCTTGCAGGGATTCTATATATTTTTTTTGCGATCTAAAAGACGTTTTTCACTAGCTGGTAGTATCTTCTCTGTGTTATTCATTTTTTTAAAATGAATTTTGTCCATACCGCCTTTTCTTCCGGGTCGACCTCTTTTTCTCTGCTCAATTAAGAATTGTCTGTCTTCTTTAATGGTGATTATTTTTTCAGCGTCGACGTGAGCTATATCAAAGAGATCTTCCAATTGGTCCTGCCATGTATTTTCTTTATGTTGTAGGGCTTCCAAACGTTTAGCTTTATTTTCTTTATTTTTTGGAGTACTCCTTAAGAAACGATTTGAGTTATAAGGCCCGGTATGGAAATCAAATGTAACACGAAAAGTGGAGGCGTTACGTAAAAAAATACAAATTTCTGCCACTACAAAACCTACAAAAAAGATTGAAAAATTCAAACTTTGACACTAAGTAGCGACTCTTAATTATTGTCCATGGAATAAAAAATCTCAGATTCGTTTATAAGCTGGTAGAAGCGAACGGCNGACGCGGCTACATTTATCTAACATTTCCAGATTTTATGTCTCTCTGTATCCGACCGCACCTCACGCCAAATCTACTACGGAACTTGGCAGGTAGGTGACAGGTTCTCTCGGGCTCTGTGTTCTGGGGAAAATTGTAGCCTTATTCTTATTTCTTATCAAGATATATATTCTCAAGAGTCAAAATATAAATTGGGTTATGATTCATTATAGAACAAATTCGATGTTTTTCATTATTTTATTTGTTTTATAGTAGGTAAGTATTTGCTTTCATATAATATGTCATAAGTTTTGTAGATTACAAATTACAGATATAATAATGCTCAGTGTAAACATCAAATAACTTTAATTACGGAATGTACCAGTTATTCTCAGCTCGTGTTTGAACTTAGTAATAAATTTCAATCATACTAATATTGTGAATAGGAAAATTTATCCGTCCATTACGATTGATTTTAGTTTAATAATTTTAATTAAGGTTGGCGTTTACTGCAGAGTGTCGTGAACGAAGTCGCGGTTGTAGCTAGTTATAAATATACTCATATGCGTAAATGCGAAAGTAGGGCGCGTCACTTCAGCTGAGGCAATCTGTACATTTATATTATTTCGAGACGAGATACAGAGTTATCTTTCAAGTTGAAAGTCCGCCGCACAACACTACCGGAACGCGCGTTTCTCGTGCGGTTTGTGTTGCGCTTTTTCAGACTGAATGCAGATTTTATTGTGAAATACGTTAGTTACACGTGATCGTTATTTGTATCACGTCGTTATATGTTCAATATGTGGTATTATCAGTTACGAAACATGGCTCATAAAGATTCTGTAAACCATACTTTTTCAATGGCCTCTAATACTTAAGCAAACTAATAGTAAGTACTTTTTTTAATTCGTTGTTACCT
>NJDD01000658.1:12121-25801 GCA_002245505.1 Calephelis nemesis | reverse complement strand
CAGGGGAAGAACCGTTCATAATTATTATGGAAGTGATATGATCTCTGAATTAACGTCCAATTAAATCTTTAACTTTTTGTGAGGCGAAAGACAGCTAAGAAGCACGCAGCTCCTTTGATGGCAAGGGATGAAGCTCCTTTGATGGCAAGGNNNNCGGTAGATCTCTACCTGGCCAGCACTCTACCGTCAGTGGTCTTGTTGGTAATAACCCATAACGCATTTGCTCGCCTCTAACCAGCTACCAGGCATGTAGGCAGATGGTCTATTCTACACAGGGGATCCGGGCCAACCCGGGGAATTCCAAAAATGTTAAACTTAGGTCTTATACGGACCACCTACAAATGTACATATCACTTCAGACAAATTGATAAAATGCTAACGCAGACCGAAATCATAGTTGTGTCTTACAGAACTGTGTGCTTATTTGCTGTATTTCTTTATAAACCATACCAGCAGCTTCCGAGATTAGCAAAAATGAAATCTTTAGATTTTACCGGAGCTGTAGGTCCCTTGTACCTGAGTATAGTTTGAGTGCAGTCTTGGGTCTCGAACGTAGTCATATTTATATTAAAGTTAGATTAATCCACAACTTTTTCCTGCCACCATAATGTCAGTGTGCCATTTTCTAAATAATTCAGTAGATCCGCGTCGGCAGTTGTAGGACTACCAAGTGTACCAGTGAAGCGATTTACAAGAATATTCCACTAGCGATGGTGTCCTTACATGTCTGAACTAAGTAAAAAAACTTCATAATTGTAATTTATATTTTTTTTATAAACTCGAAAGTAATAACTAATATCCCCCTCCGTCTGTTCCCCCTTCGGTACTCCCTCTTCTTCGACAGCAACAAACTTCTCCGGGTCGATATTCGGGAAGAAGGTATCGCACTCGAAATTTTTTTGTATTTCCGTTAAGTAAATTTTATCACAGTTCGGGCTTTCCATCGCAGTCTGAAATAGCAAAAAAAATGTATTCAAATACAAAACATACTTAGCATCGTCTTTTTTAGGATAAAAAGACAGTTAGCAAACACAAGGAACACAACAAACAACAACAAACACAAGGGGCGCAGGAGGCCCCAGCGCTAGCTCGGTACCCCGGGCCGTCCACAAGTATTCAGATTTCAAAATGTCATACAAGAATGCCGGTTTGTGTTGACCAAACATTGTAAGATCCAGAACGCTCTGTAGTGAGCCGGTGAAGATTTACCTTATAAACTGAGTGCCCTCCGATAACCCATGTCGTTTCTATGTGGTCCTGCCCATCCAAGTAGCTGATGGCTTCATCCAGCCCACCAACAACTACAACTCCTTCTGGAACCTGAAAAATGGCAAGGTACTGTAGTCTCGCCACCGCCTTGGCATTTGGTGAAAATATGTAAATTGTTACGATTAGCAAAAGCCGAGTAACAGAGGCGAGCGTCAGTTTCATACTAAAGCCACGATGTGCTAGTTTAGCAATGATTGACCAGGATTGGTATCACCAACCCACCTCCCAGTTTTAGTCGGTAAGAGTCAGACATAACCCGTCACTTGCCCCGAAAATGGCAAGTATCCATAAGGATTTCCCCACAAAAAAAAGGATTGGTATCAAACACCTCGTCTATTTCTGTTGTCATAGCATTAGTGTTAGCTACAGTCGCATTCCAGTAAGCTAGATTGCAATTCGAGTGACCTAGTGGGCTAGGGCGTTCCCTGGAGGCGACGCGTACCTCGCCTCTGTGGTCTAGTGGTTCAGGTATTGAACTTGACTGCATGAGGTCCCAGGTTTGATTTCCGGGTCGGGCGACAAAAAAAATTGGTTTTTCCAATTTTCTAATTTTAAAAAAATGTTGCCCGGGATTGGATATGTGCCTGGTTGGCGATAGGCTTGCAACCTATCACATTGTTGGACTTAGTGTCTTCGGCTAGTCGTGGGTGCCCTGGTTGTGCCTCTGCCTACCTCTTCGGGGATATGGGCGTGAAGATACCTACGTTACGCCAAGCTTGTGTGTCTGTCTGTGGCATCATCACTTTAAAACGGGTAGACCGATTTCGATGCGATTTTTTCGTTTGAAAGATGAATGACGAACTAACGTGAACAAGATGGATAGTATCAACATTACATGAAGCTTTCGTTGGGGGTCATTACGGAATTTTGTAATTATAGGATCATGTTTCTCTGGAAGTAGACACCAAACACCTAAACAAATTTAGTTAGTGCTCAGCAGAAATAACACCATTGCGACATTGTCCGGTCAAATTAGACCAAATTATAAGAAAAGCAAAACAAAAAGTTCCAACAAGCTCAAAATCAGTAAGTTGTTAAATTTTAAAATAGTAATAAAAAACATAAACTAACATTAACAAATTCAGGCATTTCAATTATATAATTTTTTTGTTTAAAAATTAATTATTATTATAAAAACACTCTTTCAGCAACCAACATGAAAACGATGTCTTAAATTTATTAGATGTCAAACTTACGAGGCCTTTCTTGGACCCTATGGTGATAAGAGAGTAAATGATGCTGGTAAGCATATTGTAGATTTATGTGTGGAAAGAAATCTTGTGTCTAACACAATGTTTCAGCATAAGGACATACATACGTATACATGGAGAAGGAATGATCAAATGAGTATGATAGATTTAATTTTGGTTGATAGTCGCCTCCGGAAGTGTTTAAGGGACACGAGAGCCTTCAGAGGCCCAACTCTTAACACGGACCATCACTTGGTTACTAGCCGGTTTAGAGGTCTGTTTAAGAAGTGGAGGCACTGGCGGGTACGTGTTCCATTTAGAGGGCTTGAAAGGATTAAGAGTGAAAAGTTGCAAGACCCGAGTGTAGGAAGCATGTATGAGAGTCAAGTTCAAGACAGGCTGAATAGTGTGTGCCTATCGGACTTAGACGTGGATGACTGTTGGAATCTTTTGAAAGATAGTATGTTTGATGTTGCGAAAGAGGTATGTGGGAGTGCAAATATGCACAAGACTATGAATGAAGACGCATGGTGGGATGAGAAGGTAAAAGCCTCCGTTGAAAGAAAGAAGAAAGCTCGGCTGGACTATGTAGCATGTTTGCAGTCGAATGATAGTATGAAAGATTTGAAGAAAGAAATGTACCATTGTTGCAAGAACATCACTAAACACTTAATGAAAGAGAAGTGCGAAAGGGAAAGTATGAAACTAGAAGAGAGGTTGGCTACCAACATCGAGATGAACACCAAACTCTTTGGAGGGAGGAGAAGAAGTCTCGGACTTGTTCGCCTGCCTCCAGATTGAATAGAAGGGTTTAAGTCTAAGAGTGGTGATATTCTTGAAAGCACGCATGACGTGTTAAAACGGTGGAGTGAATTTTAAGGAGATATGGATGAATGTGCCCAAGATGCTGCCGCTGGGTCCGAGTACTCAAATGACTCGGAAATAGCGGAGGCATCTGACGGCATTACGATGGAAGAAGTTGAATGGGCGATAAGAAGTTTGAAATATGATAAAGCTGCGGGAGTAGATATGGTTACAGCTGAGATGATTAAACTTGGTGGTTCTGCCGTCCGGGACTCTTTCTGGGTTCTTTGTAACAAATGTTGGATAACCTGCAGAGTACCCGAAGACTGGCGACGTGCGGTCATCGTTCACGCATGGACTGTACAAGTTACAGGGCCATTAGTTTGATCAGTTTAGCATCAAAAGTGTATGACAAAATAGTTGAAAGGAGGATGCAAGGGATGTCCGATGGGACATTGTGGGAGGCTCAAGGCGGTTTCAGGTCTGGAAGAGGATGTACGGATCAAGTGTTTTCGCTCCGCAACATTGTAGAGAAGCATCTGGCTGTGGGTCAGAGGATTTTCTGCGGTTTTGTGGACTCGAAAAAGCGTTTGATAGGGTTTTACGTAAGGAACTTTGGGACATTTTGCCAGATTATGGGATAGTAGAGTCCCTGATGCGTGCGGTACAGTCAATGTATTTAGACTGTAAAGCATGCGTGCGGGTGGATGGCAACATATCGCCTTGGTTTGATGTTAATATTGGCGTCAAGCAGGGTTGTGTGTTGTCAGCACGCTTATTTATCTTAAATTTGGACAAATGTCTTCAAAGGTTAAGATCATTGAATGTGAGAATGCGTATGGGTGACCAGGTGAGTGGTGAACTGCCTGCTTTATGCAGATGATGATGTACTTTTGGGCTCTACACCATCTGAGCTGCAAACACTGGTCACAGTTACGGAAAGAGATTGTAAAAAGGGGTTTACATTTGAATGCGATGAAAACCAAAATAATGGTGTTTGAAAGAGATCCAGTCAGAACGGATGTAAGAGTTTTGGTTGATGATGTAGTGCTGGAACAAGTGAATGAAATTGTATATCTTGGTTGTGCTTTTAGCAGGGATGGAAGGTACACCGCGGATGTAGAGAGGAGAGTGAGTGCAGGGAATAGTGTGAATGGAGCGTTGGGTGAGCTATTCCAAAGCGAGGTTTTGAGTCAAAAAGCTAGACTCGCTTTGCATAATTCTGTGCTTATCCCAACGTTATTGTATGGAAGCGAGAGTTGGGTATGTCAGAAAGAGCATGAAAGTAGGATAATGCGGTTGAAATGAGAGCACTACGGAAAATCTGTGGTGTAACGCTAGCTAACCGCATTCGTAACAGTGAAATCCGAAAAAGAGTGAGATTGAAAGAAAGTGCTGGTGTTAAAATGCGAAAGGACATGCTCCGCTGATTCGGTCATGTGGAAAGATTGACAAAGCAGATATACAGTGCGAATGTGGATGGATGTAGGCACCCGGGGATCAATCGGATATTATCCGAGGGTGGTGTCAAGAGTCTCCGAAACCGGCGTGTTTGTATGAAAAGGATAATGAATGTGAAGGAAGCAAGACAGGTTTGTCAGGATCGTGAGGTCTGGCACTCGATACTCTGTGCCTACCCGTAAGGGACTTGGCGTGAAGATATGTGTGTATGTATGTATATATGTATGTAAATTTAAATAAACTTTTTAAGAAACAAAATTTATTTGCACCTTTGCTTATAAAATGTAATGATATGTTAATTGAGGAAGTTAAGGAAATAAAATTTTTGTGTACATTTTTTTATAACAATGATAACTGAAAATTTCAAGTGGACCATGTATGTTTCAAATTAGATCTATTCATTTACGCACTAAGAAGATTAACACTAACTGTATCAAAAGTGTCATACAAATTTAACGTGTTAAAATGGTAAATTCGAAACAGTTTATACACTTTATAGAGTTGAACGTTCCGCTTGTGGCTGAAGAATACCCCGAAGTAGGTATTAATGTTGAATTCAATGGGTATGATTGGTGTGAGACTTCAATGTTTTTCTCACAAGTGCTGTTTGTTTACATAATTATTGGACTTTTAAAGAGAAACGGACTATAGATGACAAATGACAACGCGGACAATAAGTCGTTCACTGACTGCTGCGACCTGCGCAACCCACACTGGTGGGCTTCTTAAACAGCCGAAGAGATAAACTTAATTGTGGTATACGAACAAAAATGAATAGGAAAAATGCGAAAAGACTTTTGAAGAGGAATTCAATATTGTACCAGGTTTCGATGAGTCCAAATGTGTCTTGTGTGTGATCTTATCAACCGACGAAAAAAGGAGGAGATTCTCAATTCGACCCGTATGTTGTTTTTTTTTTGAATGTATGTTTCGCGATTATTCCGNNTCCGGAGTTTGTGGACGGATTTTCAAAATTGTTTTTTTAATTGAAAGCCTATACCTACTCCCGCGGTGGTCCCATTATATTTTGGTCCAGGTCTACATTAGCTTCGAGAAAACCACATATGTTCCAAATTTGAAGACGGTTTTTTGCAGTTTTACTGCGTTCACTTTATTGTTATCATATCGCTCGCGAGCTGTACTTATGAGAGAATTACTATAAATAATATATCCCCTGAACAAATTACACAAATGGATTCTAAGCCCCAAAGTAAGTAAGTTATACATATATGGTAAGTCAGTTATTATGGGTACATAACAATCACAACAAACAAATAATTAACACTACATAAACACATTTAATAAAATAAATTTAATTTAATAAACAGCCAGACCCGGAAATACAGACATCTAAATGTTCACACAAATACCTGTCCCCGTCGGGAATCGAACCCGAGCCTCGCGAATGGTACGTGTTGTTAGGCGCGTAGGCTAGCCTCTCAACCAACGACGTGGTCACGATAAACAGTCACAGATAAATGTAACAAAATAAGTACAATGTATTCATGTAATAAAAAATAAGTACTTACAACTTTATTAACATAAAGGAGTTAGCACGCAATATTATAGTCTAGTCCACAAGTGCATTTTTGGTCAACTTTTTTCAGCAGTCTCCGAAAATTATGATTGAGGTGTCATTCGATTCGGATTGGCATCTAGATAGTTTTCAAAAAACAATGAATTTCCGCAAATAAAAATTACAAAAGTTATTAACAAATAACTAAAAAAGGGGGTTTAGTTTTTTTGCAAATATCTCATAAACTAAGAAAGATTTTTCAAAAGATTCAGAAAGAGGAGGAAATTTCCTAAAAAAATTTCCAACTCCCGGAATTGTAGGACTAATATTTATATTTTTCCCAGAGGGTTTTAAAAATACGCTCGAAAACGGGTACTCCGGCTTGCGCAAGCCACGTCTCCTTCGGACCTTTAATGAATAAATATTATTTAAACTTATTAAATATGAAAATTAATATTTTAAAAAATTCAGATGCCTACAGGACAGATCAATAAATAATAATCCGTGGTGAAAAATTTTTATTAGTCTAATTAAAATAGATTCCCGTTGGAAAAATTAAAAAATTGTAAATTTTCCTTTTGTAACTAACAATTTACTAAGGTGAAAAATTATAAAGCTTTATTAAACATTGAAATTTTTTTCATAATATTATTATTGACCCGTTTTCTTATGATCAAAAGCTATGTACTTAAAAATGATTTTTTATAATTTTTATCTCCTATTGTTTAAAAAATCGTTATAAAAAAATGCGTTGTTTATGAGATAGTTTAAAATTTTTTTCGTTAACGTAATTTTTATTTGCGGAACTTCATTATTTTTCGAAAACTATCTAGATGCCATTCCGAATCGAATGACATCATAATTTTCGGAGACTGCTAAAAAAAATGACAAAAAGGCACTTGTGGACTAGACTATTAATGAGATATGGGAATGGAACGGTCCTCGACTTTTATATCAAAAATGGTGTGAGGAAAATTGACTACAAATATACTCAGAGTTATTCTTATTGATTACCACATGTAGCCCACTAGTGGACAGGATGGTATATGAACGGTGTTAAATAATATCCGCCAGAGGTGTTACTGGTCAGGATTAGAGAAAACGTTCGGGAATTCATCAAAAGCTGTGATGAGTGTCAACGCCAAAAACATTTTAAAATATAAAAGAACTCGTGGAAATTATGAACAGTGGAAACTTGGCTTACTGATTATCTTAACAAACATTGAATGAATGAATGAATGAATGAATACACTTTATTACGCACCAAAATTTACAAAAAAACATACACATTTTTTCACTTATAATAATATTTGACTTAGGTGCACAAAGGCGGTCTTATCGCTTCAGAGCGATCTCTGCCAGACAACCTTATCTCTGCCAGACAACCTTAAACATTCATATTCGTAAGTAATACACTCGTACTTAGTCATATTCTGTTATGTGCTTGGTTAGCGAATAAGCACCAGGCTCTCCTGATGGTAAATGACAACCGTGGCTTACAGACACCATAGATGTTACAGGTGCCTCGCTGAGCCCAGGATCGAAAGCCTACCGGCAAGTCTACCGGCTACCCTACCCTTTAAACCGGTACCTGACAGAGTCATTATGGCGCCAGGAATAAATAACGCGATGGAACCTAAAGAACAAGTTGCTGCACAGCACTCTACCACCAGTGGTCTTGTCGATAGATAGATAGATAGATTATGAATAAAAAATAAAAAATGAGTATGAATAAAAAAAGTATTGTTTTCCCCATTTTTCTAAAAAATCCGGTTTTCTCTTCATAGGAACTTTCTTCTGACAACAATTAACATAACAAAATAGCAATATGTCCATCCGTTCAGGCGTGACGCGAAGACCACGCGAAATGAGGATTCATTTTATATACGGATCTGAGTCGAGTAACCAACTTAGTAAATATTACGAGATGGGAGAGACGAGAGCAGCTAATTCACGTATTAAAAAAAGGTTAAAATAGGTATGTAAATACTTTTCTGTCTATTCAGTTGATGCTATACTTACATTTCCCTTAACTCGGTCGACCTGATGTGTCACCACGATATTAATCCGACCAGCCAGAGGTCGAAACTTCAACGGTATACAGTCCCAGGTGACGCGGCCCATTATAACTGCATTTGTTTTGGTCGGGTCCTTCACCTTAGACGTCATTGACGTGAAGTAGGCCATTTCTTTCCTAAATGTAAAAATAAACTAGCATAAAATTCATAGTAAAAACAGGCACCCGAGCGAATATCCTGTAGGGAATTGTTAACCATTTCTCATTGACATCTTTTTTTTTATACAAGAGGAGGCAAACGAGCAAGTGGGTCATCTGATGGAAAGTGATCATCTCTGCCCACAGATATCCGCAACACCAGGAGTAACACAGATGCGTTGACGACCTTTAAGGAATGAGTACGCTCAATTCTTAAAGGTTCCTAAGTCAGAATTGTTTGGGAATACCGCCTTCGGTAACTGATTCCACAAAGGTGTTGTAAGAGGTGAATAATGTAGTCGGAATCGTACAGTTGTAGATCGCCACGCATCAAGATGAGTCAGAAACAAGAATCAGCTGCAAATGTGATGCCGGTCTTTAAAATAAGCTATTAATCGTCGTACTCTTTGTCCCTGAGTTTTTCATTGGAAAATCCGTGTTATTTCTGAGTTTGATTGTTCGTATAAAAGAGGAGCTCAAGTAACGAACAGTTGTATACGCCCAAGCATCAAGATTTCAAAATCTATTACTTTTATCATTTCATCACCCATGTACTCAACGTCACTTACGCTGTCCCCTTCTGACTAGCGTAAGTTCAAGCTGTATCAGGAAATATCATAGAAATTTAATTTAAACACATTCTGGAACACACTGGAAAAATGTTACCCTCCTTCAGAAGCAATCGGGTAAGTAACCACGACTCTATCGTGTTGATATAATAGGTATATTACAACGAACAAAAAGGCTAGGATTATAAATCATGGAATTATAAATAACAACTATACTTTTTTTATGTTAGAGATCAGCGAACAAGCACACAGCTCTTCTGATGATAAGAAATATCTGTGTCCTATAGACACCATAGATGTAACAGGTACGTCAGTAACTATACGTCGGTAAATGACCTGCATTTTAACCTTAGTTCGCCTCTTACGAGCTGCCTGGCAGAGAGGCAGACTGTCTAGTAAACGGACTCTCTTCTACTCAGCGGACCCGGACCAACACTGGAAAAACTTACAGCGTTTCTCCCGAGTTGAAACTCTATTAGGACACACTAGACGTGGCCATTCCTATCATGTTGGAAGAACAAATAAAACAACAATTATAAAAAAAATAGACTTACATACTTTAATTGAGATTCCTAGCCAGTTTGTGAGTTGCCTGAGAAAGCTTATCTTTCAAACTAAACCATTACATATTAATATTTCTGGTAGTTTACCTAAGGTAATCAAAGAAAAATAATTTAATAATACCTACACAAAATATAATTCCATGATTTTTAAACTTTCATATCTGTTCAACATCACACAGATAATAAATAATATATATTTTGAAATCATACTCGTCGGAGAACTTATTGAGGTCAAACCACAAATGACCACAAGTTACAACATTATCAACCAACAGTATATTATACAGATATCAAATGTATTAAATATGTTATATAATACCTACTAGTAGTTTGGACCGAAAGAAGATCTCGCTAACAGCAGATCATTTTACTTTTAAAACCATTCACCTCATCTTTAATATGATCTAACATAATTTTAACATAAATGAATTGGATCAATAGCTTTGAAGGGATATGTAAGTACCCTAGTCTCAATCAGTAGGGTTACTCTTGAATCTCGATATCATACAAATTGAAAATTGGAATCGTATATGCCATTTTAGGTACTTTAGAACACAGTACTAGTGGATTATTAACATTAAGTTAAAAATAAATTCAAAGAATCTGGTAAAATTATTTGTCGTTTACTATTAAGTAAAGGTTAATAATTCTCCAGTATGTGTATAAGAGTACCTAAAATGATATACTCAATTTCATTTTCCAATATTGCATAAATCATGGTTCAAGAGTAGCACTACATGACAGAGTCATTACAGTGACAGGAATAGGTAAAGCAGTAAATCCCTACCCGGAGAAGTTGCTGCACAGCACAATAACACCACTGAATAACACTCAACCACTAGTATAATAATTTCACTACAATAAAATCAAGTCACTATAATAAATTACATTTTTGTTACACATAATATCAAAATTATCGAACAAATGTGTTTGTCTACCGATGAATAATAATTATAAAACTAATGCTTAGAAAACAATATGATAATCTTTAGTTAGTGTATGGTTGAATTATCTGCGTAGATTATTTCCCATGTTATTTTTGCTATGAATTTTTTATTGACATAATAATATAAAGGTATGTTTTTGTTATTTCTAACCTACAACAGAAAAAGCCGTCCATGATGATATGGTCAGTACTGTACAGCACTGTCTTATTCATCTGTTAAAAAATGTTATAGCAGAATTCAAGGGCTGCAAAGAGAATGTAAAAGATGAATCCCAATCTGGAAGGCGTTTGACATTCACTATTGACGAAAATATTAAAAATGTACTTGATTTAATTATGGGAGATTGCAGATTAAAAATTAGAGAGATAGCTGAGATTAAAGGCATCTCTTATGAACAAACTCAAAATATTGGGATTCCACAAAGTGTCTGCGAGGTGGGTTCCACTTTCAGTGGAACAGAAAAGGACACAATTGACTACTTCAGATGACTGTCTGGAGTTATGTGGGGCCAATGTAGATGATTGAATCTTTAGTTACAATGGACGAAACAAGGATTAATTACTGTACACCAGTAAACAGTAAACAGCAGTAGACACATATTTTGATCGAAGGAAGAATAATTTTTTTTCAACAGTCAAAATGCTTTGAATCAAGGATGGCAAAAGTGCATCGAACTTGATGGTGATTATGTAGAAAAATAAAATAGAACTAATTCAGTATATAATGTTTATTTTCAAAAATAAAGCATAGAAAATTCAATTGATAAATTTTACTGTACAGACCCCAAAATAGGTTACATCTACGAGGTTGGTAATTCCTCAATGTTTCATACTCAATTTAAAAATAAAAAAAAGTAGCTTCACGCCCATATCTTCAAAAAGGTAGGCAAAGGCACAACCAGGGCACCCATGACTAGCCGAAGACACTAAGTCCCACATGTGATAGGTGGTAAGCCTATCGCCAACCGGGCACACATCCAATACCAAGCAACATTTTTTATTTTATTTAGAAAATTAGAAAAACCAATTCTCTTTTTGCTGCCCGACCCTGGATTCAAACAAAGACCTCATGCAATCAACTCCAACACTTAAACCACTAGACCACAGAGGCGATTAAAAATTTTAATAATTAATATATATATATATATATATATACTAGTGGCCTGGTATGTGCTTCGCTACGTATATGATCACATGAATGACATAATAAAACAAAAGAAAAAAAACTATAAAGGTTTCAATATGACAGCAAAATCCCTGTCTGACAAAAGTTTCAAATTGACTAAAAATAGCCATTAAAAAAATGATATGCCATAATGTCCAATGCTTGCCGTTGATGTGTTCTAGTTCATAGGGTAAGGTAGCCAGAAAACTTACTTTTGCTCAAGATCTAACATCCTGGCCTCAGGTGAGCAATGCACCATTACCACCTTTGGTGTCTCTAGACAGTGTTAATTTCTTACCATCAGGAAATCCGCCTGCTTATTTGCCTTCTATTATAACAATAAAAAAAACAAAATATTTGCCCCAAAATGTGGTAGAGCATGTTGAAATGCTTAGACAATTTTGTAACATCTTTTAACACACAAATTCTGCAAATAAATAAATTTTATTTCTTATTAAGTATATTAGGTTAGGTAAGTCTTAGGCACAGACATTAATCTCACTCCAAAAAAGGAAATGAAAAATATTTATTTGCAGTGTGCCAATATTTAAATATTAATAAAATATAATATGTTAATAAGTATCATTACTTAGTGAGTTTTTCCTGTCACCCGATGATATAATATAAAGGTAAAATAAAAGATATGTAAGGTACGAGGGTGATCCAAAAGTTCTTGGCCTAACCTACATGGAGCTATGACATCTTTTTAAATCTACCGTCATTTGTTAGTATGTGTCATATTGATTTATTGTGCGCAGTTTCATTCCGATAGTGCAAAATATAAATTTTCTGTGATTATTTGTTTGAAGCAATCTGACGCAATTTTCAATAATGGAGGAAATTGAACACCGTGCAGTCATTAAGTACCTCAATAAAAAAGGCCTATCACCAAAAGACATCCATCAAGATATGGTGAGCACTTTGGGGGAGTCTGCTCCATCGTATTCCAGTGTCAAGAAGTGGGTAGCTGAGTTTAAGTGCGGTCGTGAGAGCATTAAAGATGATCCTAGAGTGGAAGGCCTACATCCTCTACCACAAAAGAAAACATCGATAAAATTTGTGATCTCGTACTGGGTGACCGATGTTTAACCATTGGTAAGATAGCTGAGATAACAAACATTAGTTATGGCCGGGTGCAACACATAATAACGGAAGAGTTGGGGTTCCATAAAGTTTCTGAACAAAAACGAGTTCGATACACAATTTCGCAAGACTGTTTGGAACATTTTAAGACTGATCCTAAGGACTTTTTGTCTAGATTCGTGACCATGGATGAAAGCTGGGTTCACCACCATACTCCTGAATCAAAGCATCAATCCAAACAGTGGAAAAGATCAGACTCTCCTACACCGAAAACGGCTAAGGTCGTTTTGTCGACTAACAAAGTCATGGTTTCTGTTTTTTGGGATGCGAAGGGCATTATTTTTGTAGATTATTTACCGAAAGGTCAAACTATATATTCTAGTTATTATTGTAACCTTTTACGAAGACTCCGGGAAGAAATAAGCGAAAAAAGGCCGGGAATGTTGCGTAAGAAAGTTTTGTTTCATCAAAACAATGCACATGTTCACACTTCGGTTGAAACAATGTCTGTAATCCATGATTGGGGCTACGAATTGCTGCCGCACCCACCCTATTCGCCGGATTTAGCTCCCTCGGATTACCATTTATTTCCAAACTTAAAAAAACACTTGGGTGGCTCAAAATTTTTGACCAAAGATGAGGTGACAGTCGCAGTAAATGACTATTTCGCCGACCTTCCGGGATCGTTTTTTTTCGAGGGGATAAACAAGTTGCAGGTCAGGTGGAAGAAGTGTGTTAAGCTAGATGGAGACTATGTCGAAAGATAAAAATAAATTTAGACCCACTTTTCTTTCTATTCTATTCTTCTTTTCTTTTGGCTTTCCCGTTGGTACGGATTCTGCCAATATCACGTCAGTCATGGGAGTGACACTATAAAATGTTGTCCAGTAGCATTAAGA
>NJDD01000657.1:228383-245352 GCA_002245505.1 Calephelis nemesis | reverse complement strand
ACTCAAAGGAATCAGTAGGTATGACACATTTTATGTTAAAATTTTGCCATGCAGGTTTTATGCACAAGTAAAGTTTTGCAAAAGAAGCTTTAATAAGGAGATTATGAACGTTCATAACGATTTATAACGAAGGTTTTGTTCAGAAATGAAATGATTTTCATTTAATTTCAATAGGTTTTATAACTTCAATAGGTTCAATAACTTTTTTTCTATCGAGCAAAGTGAAATTAATCGTGTTTTGGAAACACTAGTCTAGTAAAGCATATTCATGTTAATCTTGTGTATTTTTGTCAGCAAGATCCATGATTGCTTTGTATGAAAAAAACAGTAAACTGCTGACGTATTTTAGCGTATATGGCCCCCCATGTTGGTTCGGGCTCCTTTGCAAAATATACCATCTGCCTTGCTGTACTAGACAGCTAGTAAAAGGCGAGCATAGGCTTACTGTCACTATCTCCGTTACATCTGACTAGGTGGTAGAACCTCGCAACGACTCGCCCAGATTTACCAATCAAACAAACAAACAACCGAATTACTTATACCTAGCGCCATAACTTCAGTTTTTGCCGTTGACGTGTTCCGGTTCGGAGGATAAGGTAGGCGGTAAATTTGCTTTTTAGCGGTCTGGCGTCGGGTTTGTTTTTTTAGATTCCGGATTCGATCAACGGCAACAAAAAATGGAAAATGTATATTTTCTATTTTCTAAAAAATAATGTTGCCCAGGATTGGATATAGGTTGGTTAGCGTAAGGTTTGGCACCTATCACATTGTGGGACTTGGTGTCTTCTTTTTTGGCTAGTCGTGGTTGAGCCTCTGCCTATTCGGGGATATGGGCGTGAAGATACTTTTTTTAAGGGTAACCCTACTGGTCACATGACCGCTACGCACCTATATGATGTCTGTAAATCCCGATTGTCTCTTACCATCATGAAAGGACCAGTAAAGTTGCTATGTCGTTGTCATAATCCCAAAAAATATCACATGCGTGATGCGATACCGCGCGACAACACATGCGCGGTATCGCATGCGATATTGTAACGCACCTATTAAGAAAAATAAGTCTTAATTCAAATTCCAAGTTTTCTACATTATTTTTTCTTCTTTGTTTAATGTTTTACTGCGATAATGTCTACATGTTTTGAAACGCGCGATGGTCAGATTGTTGAATGAATGGTGTTTGCTATGGAGTTGAGCATACGACGCATACTGAACTATCGCTTTTGTGATTCGGCCAGTGCTGTGCGAAACCGCATCGCCAGTCGCCGCACAACGACACGCTTCGTAAAAGAAGCGCGGGCGCAGAATAAAAAATAGTTGAAAAAATAAATAAAAGTGTGTTCGAGTTTTAAATATTAATTCCGTGACAATACAAGCATATGTTCATGTGAAAATAAAGGCTTTCCATTTCGAGTTTGGTGAGTGGATTTTCAATTTTATGCCTTTTTTATGTGCTGACTTTATGGACGTTTGAAATATATTTTTGCATAAAATTAAACAGAATTCCAAAATGAGAATTGCAACCGAAAAGGTTTTATTGAAGTAGCTTGTTACTTACCTACTTGGTTAATTGAAAATTGTTTTGTTTTTTTTGTTGTTGCCTACACAATTTGCAAGTTTTGAACACTTGCAAATTGGATGTAGGCGAATATATGCTAGTTAAATAACATTGAATCTTTCTCAATTCAATTAGTTTTTTTTATTTTTCATGTGTTTACCTGCCACTTATCTAACTTATTTTTGTTGAATCTTTCTTTGTAAGGTAGGTCATGCATAAGAGGTGCCATTTAAATTTCGAGTAGGTAAATTGATAATGCGTTTTTTTTCATAAAAATCAAGAAAAACACAATAATTATATTTTCAAAGATGACATTAAATACCTAGGTATAAGAATTAAAATTGAAATTGTTTTAAAATTATTTTAATAAAATTAAAATAAATATTGAAAATTTTAGTAAGATTATAATATTGTGTCGTCTCTGTGGTCTAGCGGTTCAGTTGTTGGACTTGACTGCATGAGGTCCCGGGTTCGAATCCCGGGTCGGGCAACAAAAAGAAAATTGGATTTTTCCAATTTTATAATTTAAAAAAAATGTTCCTCGGGATTGGAAATGTGCCCGGTTGGCGATAGGCTTGCCACCTATCACATTGTGGGACTTAGTATCTTCGGCTAGTCGTGGTTGCCCTGGTTGTGCCTCTGCCTCGGGTGTTCGGGGATATGGGCGTGAAGATACTTCTTTTACTATTATAATACTGTCATATCAGATGTTTACAAATGTGCGGTCAATAGGTATGTATGTCGGATAATGTTTGTTTTATACAGTCACAAGGTAGGTTGTTGTGTCAGATCGCGTCCACTTAGTGGAGTTTGCAGGTTTGAGGTAGAATATAAAAATGTTCTAGATCTAGTATTGAATTAACGAATATTGTAACCCAGCCGTGGTATAGTCTATTTTAGGATTAAGCTAAGTTTTAGCCAAAATGTCTAGTGATTATTTTTTAATAATTAAAATAATCGAAATATGGCGATTTGACCAGTTTGCGTCCACAAAATCCAGATCGCGTCCACCCATGGACCAGTTTGCGTCCACCAACTTATAAAGGGGTTAAGGGGAGATTTTATTAAGAAAATTTATAGAAATGTTGGCTTTTAAGTCTTTCTTTATAAATACATATGTTCATGCCTAGTTCCTTACTGGGTTGGCAGAGAATATCGAGTACCAAGTGTCACTGGCTTCTTTCACATTCATACCTTTTTTCAAACAAAGAAGCTGGTTGTGGAGACTGTGATGGCAAGAGTTGGCCCTGGGTTAAATTGCCAATGGAATATCAACTTAGGTCTCCCCGGGTAACTAAGTACGTCCTTCCAGTTTCGCAATGTATATCTGTACTGGCAATCTCTAATCTGCCATTCTTACAACGTGTACCAAACAACGGAACATGCTCTTACTCTATATTGTAACAAAATACTTATTTTTAATCTCACTCTTTCTCTGATCTTATTGTTACGATTGCCGACAGTTAAACTATCCCTGCAAAAAGCACTACCCGGATAAACAGATTCATTTATTTGCACCAGCGCTACGACGTCTACTAAAACTCTTGAATACCTTCGTTATGACTACATCTCTTTCATGTGCTATTTTGGTTTCATTTGCATTCAAATGTAGATACGAATTTTTCTTTCCAATCCTCATTCATTAGTTCATTATTGTTTGCAGCTCAGATGATTTCTAGCCCAAAATTACATCATCGATTGTTTATATAAGGCAGGTCACCACTAGGTCATATAATTTTTGTTTTAGCATCCACAATATCTTAATTTTAGAAGACAGACATTTTAAAATCTTTAAAAGATTTTGTTAGATCTGCAGGTAGCTAATTTTCTCTTAGAGATTTCACATCGAGCACGTCCATTTTACAAAAAAATTTTAGTTTCCTTCAATTTTTACCTATCGTGTTCCCTCTTTCGTTGTTGATATGCTCTTTATCTTTTTTATTTTCTAATGAAAACATCGTCATCCGGGATAGAACATGTGCCCGGTTGGCAATAGGTTTGTCATCTATCGCATTGTGGAACCAAGTATCTTAGGCTAATCGTCCGTGTCCTAGTTGCACCTTTGTCAACTTTGGGGAGTACAAGCCTGAATATAAGTATATTATAGTACATTTGTCTTTATGTCGTTAAAATTTTCTCATATAGCTGCTTGTGTATAAGTGGAAGAAGGCAGAAACAGTTTAATGCACTTGTTTCCTTCCGGAGCGGTGGTGAGTACTAGTCCCGATGGGATTATACAATGCATTTTACCGACTACCACCTATCTATAACTTAGCTTAGATTTAGCATTTAAATAAACAAGTGGACGCAAACTGGTATATGGTATAATCCGTCCATCCAGTTTGCGTCCAGGTAAATTTCAACATCTATATCTTTTTCTATTACCATAATTATGTGGACGCAAATTGGCTATTTTGATAAGCATAATAATAGTGGTAAAAACAAAATAAAACCCTATCCTTATAACATGTTTCTTTATATTAAAATAAAGGATCAAGTTAGAAATGGTAAGATGAGTTCGCGTCCACCCTGGACGCAAACTGACTAATTCGTAAAATTAGTATACCAGTTGGCGTCCACCTCATTTTCACCTTAAAAATACAATAATCAATCAAAATCATCATTATTTTTATTCTTTTATTCATTTGCAAGGTCTAGGAACTAATAAAATCTTTAATTAAAATTAAAACATTGAAAAATTACGTATGAAACGCGCGCCGGTTCACTATTTTTTTACTAAAATTATAGCTATTTACACAACTTTTTTGTATAGCTAAGATTCATTATTTTTTTTAAACAGGAAGAATTATGTGAACAGTTCTTTTGTCTTGGTATATGTGTTACTAATATATTGTATTATAGGCAGAAACGACTTTTAATTTCCCTAGTTTGTTAGTACACTTATTTTTAAAGGTTTTTTAAACGGTGTCCGCGAAATGGACGCGAATTGATGCGTGGACGCGAATGGGCACACACACACTATTTCAATACTGTTTTTAACCAACTCCAAAAAGGTTCATTTATATTTATTTTCCCAAACATCCATGACTTTGGGACCTTCAAGAAAAGAGCGTAGGTACTCATACCTTAAAGGTCGGTAAAGCATTTGTAATCCTCCGGGTGTTGCGGATGTCCGTGGGCGGCAGTGATCACTTTCCATCAGGTGACCCACTTGCTCGTTTGCCTCCTGTATAAAAAATTTTTTTTGTGATTATTTGTTACGCGATTACTGCGCCAAGTGTAATGAATTGATTTTAATGATTCTTTCGGTCAATTCGAATTTCGTACTTTATTAAAATATGATCAAATTCATTCCAAATAGATCTAGACATTGCGAATTTTTTACATGGGTTTTGAGTTAGGTATACTTACCTTATTAATATAGGTAGGTATACCTAATTTTTTGTTTAATTGGTAACTAGTCTTTGATATGGGAATACTACCTAGTCGGGTTTTTAAATCCTCACGGAAAAAGGAAGGTTATTGGTTTTACGTGTTTGTCTCAGGCATCATAACTTGAGAATGGATGGATGTGATCGAGATGGCTCTTAGCTTACAAATTAGTTTTGTCGTTCATTTTTTATTTTATAATTATTGCTATTTACCTGAAACACGTTTAATCTTAGGTGTGAAGGTATGTCGTGTAATATGTATGTATATATAATAAGTAAGTATTTTTTTTTATGTTATAGGGAGACAACAAGCAGACGGATTTCCTGATGGTAAGAAATGCCGTCGCCTATAGACACCAAATGTGGTACCTAATGGTACGTTGTCAACCTGAGGCTAGGATGGTCAGTCTCCTGCGTAAGTAAGTAAACCGGCTACCCTACCCTCCAACCGAAACACGACAATAACGAGCATTGTCTTTTCGCGGAAGGAATAGGTAAGGCGGTGGTGCCGTATGTCCGGGAGAGTCGTTGCAGGACTCTACCACCTAGTAAAGTAGGTTCAGTTCTTTGTACACATGTACCGTGTGATCTCAAGAAAGCAAATCGAAAGTTAAAATTCATATTAAATAGGTAAGTACACAAGTAAAAAATTCTTCCCCATGTTGGTCCGGGCTCCTTTGCAGAATAGACCACCTGTCTTCCTGCTAGGCAGCTCGTAAAAGGCGAGCAAAGGCTTACCGTCACTAAAACCGTGACATGCTACTAGGCGGTAGAGTACAGCGANCTCGCCCGTATTGGTATCACCGTCTTACCTATTCCTGCCCCCATAACGTCATGATGTGTTCCGGTTTGGAGGGTTAGGTAGCCGGTAAACTTACTTTTATTCGAGGTCTAATATCCCGACCTCAGGTTGGCAATGCACCATTACCACCTTTGGTGTCTAGACCGCCTTAGCCTTACCTTACCTTAGCCTTACCGCCTAGAGAGGCGGCTTGAATTTCTTACCATCTGGAAATCCGTCTGCTTGTTTGCCTTCCAATGTCATAAAAAAAACTTTGGAAAACCATATTTCTAACACCGTGGATAGATCACGTAAATAAAAGCGAACGAAATCATTAACTTTCTTTTAAAGATTAACAAATGAATGGGAAGATACTTCATCCACTTTCGTATTTTGATAGCCCTTACCAAGAGTTTATGGCGCTAAAACTCGTTTGGGACTCAGTAAATTATTCGTATGAAAACTTGAACAGCGCCTTTAGTAACAATCCGGTATAATACAAATAATATATAATATAATACAATATAATAATAATACAATATAACAAGATTGCAATCCGGTATAATTTTCAATCCGGCCGGATTTCACCGGATTGATGCCAATGCGACCGGATCCGGACGAATAGATCCGGTTGAATTTTAAAATTATTTAGGGTCTAGTATTTGGTGAGTTTTAGGTTTGACAATAATACATAGAAAGAAAAAATATATTATTTCTGTGTCAGAAACACGATCTATCTCTTTCTGCTTCAATACTGGTTGGTCTAATCGTCATTAAGGACCTGTAAATCGGTGATAAGCGTTTCGCTTTTACTCATTTTTCTTTCCTTTTTAGCTTTAACATACTTAAAGGTAATTTTTTTGGTGCGGGATTTGATTTCCCAGTTCTTGTACTTTTTCTAATGCCAATAATTACGAGGAACTACCATCAGAATCTATCTATTTCTTTGATGTTCCATTCATATTTTCATTACTAAAGAAATGGCATATTCTTTTTTTCATTTTCTGTGTTATGCTGTTTTTAGGTATAAAAAATCTGGTCAGCTTGCCTTTAATAATCCTTATACTTTTTATTATTATATTAATATGTCAGTCAGTCAATATTTTGCGACGTTCTTTTATTTTTAAATGTAGTGCGTCATATAGACCGGTATCTAAAACAGTATTTTGTGGACCCAATTTATCTATAATAATAAATTAAAGAATAATGTCAGCAGTAAGGCCCATTCTCTTCTGCATAATGACAAGCAAATATTTTACTACTGACCACACACGCGCTTCGTTACATGCAGTACCGATTTTAGCGCTTTTTTGTTTACCGGATCCGGCGGCAACTCATCTGATCCGGTAGCTCGAAAACCACTCCGAATCCGCCGGACCGGGTTGCAGTCCCTAGCTACAAGCTCTATACTATCGACACGTAAATTACCAAAGTCATGGTATACCTATATGGCTTTACTCGGTATACCTATCTAAGTCATGCCAATTTAAAACTACGGCCCTTTCTACAGGTAAAGGTTTAATGTACCTTACATTTCCTTACCTACAAAGACTTATAAGGAAACGGATACCTTTAAGGTAAGTAGGCACTTCCCGTCGACCTAGAGTTAAATTTGGTGTTTTTTACAGATAATGTTATCATGACCATTAATTTGTCAACTGACCGCGGTTTGTGACCCATTATGTATGAGGACCCAATTTTTCCAACCTCTAAGGTTATCCTCAATAGTTTATTACACTAATTCAAGTTCAAGAGGGAAATAACTTTTGTTCTGTGATATAGTTTTTACGTATTTCCTACTACTAGAAACTATTTTGGTAGACTTGTACATTAGGCTTTATAGTCTAAGATCCGAAATTAGGTCGACCTACACCGAGCTGATAATAGGATGAAACCGGTTTTATAGCACATTTAGTGTATCAGAAAATATATTAAAAACTAACTGCCCCAGCGAAATTTTTTTCCTATTATCCGATCTGGTGAAAGTTAATAGTATTAACAATTATCTGTTTAGGTATACCTGGCAATCCAGATTAACTACAGGCAACACAACTTCTGCAACTTCTTCTTATTCCTACTTTAAGTCGGGATAAAATCTTAATATTACACCAATTAATGAATAAAAAACATTTTAACAAATAAAAAAATTGTCCAGGATTTTTTTTTAATATATTTTCTGATATACTAAATTTGCTATAACTACTACGAGCTCGGTGTAGGTCGATATAACTTCGGATCTTCGACTATTACACTTCGGCCGCTGCACATTGATTGCTGACATGCCTACCTATAAAATTGTTGGTGTGCATGAATTCCGCGCATTCAAACTTCATTTTGATATAGACAAACATAGAGGTGAGTGACTTTTATAATATTCAGTCCCTATTTCACTACAAAACAATAGTATTTTTTCAGATCCGTTCAAATACTTGTTCCGGAACGAGTTTCGAAGTTCCGTTGGCTACATTGACAGATGGGATTTCCAATAGGCTTATTTAAATTTTTTTTATTTTTTTTATGATATTGGAAGACAAACAAGCAGACGGATTTCCTGGTGGTAAGAAATTCACGCCGTCTAGAGACACCAAAGTTGGTAATGGTGCGTTGCCAACCTGAGGTCGGGATGTTAGGCCTCGACCAAAAGTAAGTTTACCGACTACCTTACCCTCCGAACCGGAACACGTCCTGACGTTATGGCTGCAAGAATAAGTAAGGCGGTGGTACCAATCCGGGCGAGTCGCTGTTAAACTCTACTACCTAGTCAGATGTCACGATGTTAGTGACGGTGAGCCTATGCTCGCTTTTTACGAGCTGCCTGGCAAGGAAGGCATATGGTCTATTCTACTAAGAAGCCCGGACCAACACGGGGAAAAATATAAAAGAAATGTGAATTTTGATTTAGCAGCTGAACCACTGCCGTATCTGCTTAATCCAACCCTCTAATATCTGTAAGCTACAGTTAATGCCTCCCCATCAATAGAGTTTTGCGCTTGTTTGCTCTCTTATCCCATTAAAAAATAGTAGGTAGGCATAGGTAGGTTCTTCGAGTGCGACTTGCACTTGACCGATTGTTTTTTGATAGGACAGCGAACAAATACATGGGTATCCTGTTTGTAAGAGACAACCGTCGCCAATTGACACCATAGATGTTATAGGTGCGTCTCTATTCTGTAGCCGCGTTATTTGGTCAATTAAATAAATAAATAAAATAAATAAATATCTCTGGACAAGTTGCACAAATTGAATCTTACCCCAAAGTAAGCAAATTAATTATATGCTTGTGTTATGGGTGTAGGTCAACGATTCTAATACATAGAAACACTTAAATAGATACAAGAATATATTTTAGAAACACCCAGACCCGGAAATGCAGACATCTAAATGTTTATCACATAAATGCCTGCCCCCGTCAGGAATGGAACCCGAGCCTCGTGTTTGGTCGATGTAGTTAGGCGTGTAGTTTAGCCACTCAAACAACGAGAAATACATGGGTATCCTGTTTGTAAGAGACAACCGTGGTTTATTGACACCATAAATGTTATAGGTGCGTTTCTATTCTGTAGCCGCTTTATTAATCAACTGTGCTAGTCCACCGGCTTCCTTACCTTCCCAAATGGAACGTGACAGTATTATGTAATAGACAGCGAACAATGGCTCTCCCGTTCTCCGTAAGAAACAACTGTGGCATAAAGACACCGCAGATGCTATAGGTGCGTTGCTGTCCTGTATCCAGGGTGTTTTGTTTTGTGAAAATCTATCGATTTTCCGATTCTTAGACCGGAACATGATAATTTAATAAAATCTATCATTAGCTAATGCAGTGATATTCTATCTTATTCCGGATTATCCGGCTATTTTATCCAGTGGATAGGTACACGACAATGTAAGTGTTAATGTTATACTGACATTAATTAATAATCCTTTGACTCTAGAATTGAATGGCCTCAGGCCATGGCCTAGTCTGGCCTATTGGGTAATCCAGCACTGGTTGGGACTACCGCTTAAGAAATCAATTCGTGATTATTATTCTAGCGAAGCTCAGCGTAATACAAGCATTTAAAGAGCGCTTTTGATTGGCGTCACTTGTTCAGCTCAATATGAGACTTAGTTGGCCGTTAAATGTGGGCCTCTTAAATAAGCTCAGAGTCGCTCAGCGTGCTATGGAGAGAGCTATGCTCGGTGTTTCTCTGCGAGATATGATCCGTAATTCGGTGATCCGCAAGAGAACGAGAGAAACCGACACAGTTCAGAGAGTTAGCAAGCTGAAGTGGCAATGGGCAAGCCACATTGCTCGCAGAACCGACAACCGCTGGGGAAAAAAGGTTTATGAGTGGCGGCCCCGCACCGGAGGACGTAGTGTTGGACGGCCTGATGACCTGGTCAAAGTCGCGGGGAGACACCAACGGCGGTAATGGTGCGTTGCCAACCTGAGGACGGGATGTTAGGTGAGCAAAAGCAAGTTTACCGGCTACCTTACCCTCAAAACCGGAACACGTCATGACGTTATGGCGGCAGGAATAGGTAAGGTGGTGGTACAAATCCGGGTGAGTCGCTGCGAAACTCTACCACCTAGTCAGATGTCACGGTGCTAGTGACTGTAAGCCTATGCTTGCCTTTTACGAGCTGCCTGGCAGGAAGGCAGATGGTCTATTTTGCAAAGGATCCCGGACCAACACCGGGAAAAAAGTTAACGTTTAAGTTAACTTTACGTTAAGTTTTAATTTTGTTTGCGTTTTGTATGCAAGTGATGGTAATTTTATTGCGCACTCACTAAACTAATTTTAAGTTGTCGCTGTCTTCTTGCAACGAAAGTAACAGAAAGAGACAAAACAATTTTAGTGCTGTCAAATTAGACCGTACACGTCATTTCAACAGACATTTAATCTATCACCCGGAAAAAATTGATTAAAAACATCACAATTTGACATGTTTTAAACGTCCCATCTCTTTTGTTTTTGTCTATTTGAAAAAGATAAATGCATGCATCTAAAATCAGTTTAGTTTGTGAACAGCAGAATTACTACCAGTATGTAGTATTGTTACTTAGTCTGTGCTTCTTGCTTGGAAGCAGTTACCCTGTTTTCTTTGGAGTCATAAACACTAGACGGAAAAATATGAACTTTAGTCCTTCTTGTCTTTGCGTGTCAATTCTGCTTCTATCTTTGCGTGTCAATTCTGTTTGTTCTGGTACTTATCACCTTACTTTATTGATATTTGTTTTGTAACAAGGATATGAATGGAAGATTTATAGACACAGATAATAAAAGTTGCATAACATTTGTTCCATTTGTTATCTATCAACAAATATATTACACGTTGCGGCTATCGCTTCATTAACCAGATTCGTGGTAGACTTCGTTCACCCAGAACTGTTGACGTCCATGATAAATTCTTGTGTTAGGAAGTTACTTATGGAACCGATTTCTTTGGTTTACTAATCCCTTAACGTTAAGGAAAAGTCAGGACTAAATACTAATTACCATCAGTGCTATATTTTTTTTATATAGAAAAAAATTCGCCCCAGACAACATTTGAATCTGCAACCTTTCGTCTCTAGGCGACGAATGCTTTAACCATTTGAGCTGCTGAGGATTTAAGTCCCGTGGCGAAATTTGGCACTTACATCAAAAAGTTTAAGAAATTCATGAAAGTGGTAATGTCTTATGTAATCTGTTTTCTGCTGCATTTATATCCATGTCCATGTGTGATTATTTTTAGTTTGCAAAGGTAAAAGAAGAATGTTATAA
This sequence comes from Calephelis nemesis, assembly GCA_002245505.1. Taxonomy (NCBI): domain Eukaryota; kingdom Metazoa; phylum Arthropoda; class Insecta; order Lepidoptera; family Riodinidae; genus Calephelis; species Calephelis nemesis. The sequence continues at coordinate 233,877 of NJDD01000657.1, read as the reverse complement.
GTTTTGCGTGTGTGTCTGTCTGTGGCATCATAACTTTTAAGCAGTTGGACCAACTTAGTTGCAGATTTTTGTTTAAAGTTGAGTTTGTCGAGATGAGATTCTAATTTCCAAATTACATTACAGTAGTACGTAGTACATATATTATTCTGTGATAGTACTATTTAAATTATGTGCTTCGGCTATATTCGTCAAGCTTCGGAAATCCGAATGTATTTTAAAGATATCTATATAGAGTTGTTATTAGACATAATTAATCATTTCGCTTAAATTTAGATTAGGTCAGCCAATTTAAAAATAAAAGTGTATAGTGTAAAGCGAAACGCATAATTTAAATAGTAGTACTGTACATAGGTTTGGTCGAATGTTATTATTTTTTTAATTCTTTTTTGTGAAATTTGATAAACATAATTAAGATTGGTGTGGCAACCCTTTTTTAATGATCAGAACTAAGCTCGAGTGCTACCGCCCACCATAGATTGCAGTGTATATATTCTGATCGCGAATTTCGACTTGAGAATTTGAAATATAAATTAGTGTAAAAAATTTAAAGAAATTTCTATAAGTTGTGGAAAGAATAGACGAATTGTAAGTCCTGCTGAGTTTTATTAAAGAATTTACCATACTTGTGATAACGCGTGTTGGTGAAGAATGTTGTACAGCAACCATGAAAAGTGTTTGGCACTGTCGTTTCCCGGCACGGATAGTAAGGTAGTTGGTAGAGTTACATATTATGGCTACAGACAAAGACGCACCTATAACATCTATGGGTTTCAGAAGTCATGGTGGTCACTTGCAATGAGGGAAGCCGTGCATTTGCTCGGTATCTCTTATGTGAATAATACTGTCCAATCTTATGCTAAAATAAAATGAATATTTGAGCCTTTACATAAAAAAATAATGGTATCTTCACGCCCATATCCCCGAAGAGGTAGACAGAGGCACAACAAGGGCACCCACGACTAGCCGCAGACACTAAGTCCCATAATGTGATAGGTTGCAAGCCCCTCTGCTTATACAAGAGTAATGCTTATGTAATAGGTATACAAAGAGAGTCCATTAAGCAGTTTAGATTGACAACGCACAGTTTTCATTTTTGTTGTTTAAGCGAGTGTAATTCTTAGGTCCACTTGCACGTTCCTGGTTTAAGTTTAATAACGGGTTAGGTATACTGTCAAATATATATTGAATTAATCCAATGTTAGAAGCTAGCTTTGAGTTAAATATTGAGTTAAACGTGCAAGTGGGCCTTATACAAAAAAACATGTTTAGGAAAGTAAAAGTCAAATCTAATTTTGACACTGCGTCGATGGTTTTTTTTAAATAAAGAGGTAAATTGAAAGTGGCTTGCCATGACTTTCTGTTACTTACAGATTGTATGTTACTGTCACAACGTGGGGTGAATGCGAGGACATCTAAACATCTACAGCTTTATAGCTCTTTGTATGTAATTAAACGTAGAGAGTATATATACATCTCTGGACAAAATACTTGTAATACGAAATGAAGTACAAATCTTCACGCCTATATCCCCGAAGGAATAGACAAGAAACAACCAGGGCACTCACAACTAGTCGAATATACTAAGTCCCACAATATGATAGGTGGCAAGCCTATCGCCAACCGATCACATATCTAATCTCGAGCAACGTTATTTTTATTAGAAAATTGAACATTTTCTCATTTTTTTGCCAGACCCAAGGATCGAACCCGGGGCCTCAGGCCAAGTCCGATGCCGGACCGTAGAGGCAAAATAAACTTTTTCACCTAAAAGTACGTTCGCGCTTTTACATTATCTATGACCTATGTAATCAAATTTTAATATTATGTTTATTTGGGTGTTTCGGTGTTTAGGTATATACATAGACAAATGTAAAAAAGTTACAATACAATGTTATCGCCTCTTTGGCCTTGCGGTCCGGCGTCAGACTCAACTTCTTGAGTTCCCGGATATCTCCGGGTTAAGAAATAAAAAAATAGAAAAATGTGTACTTTCAATTTGTGTGTTCAAAAGAGCCTAAAATGACCCCAGACGATTCCTATTTCCATTTCGCATGATATCGAGGTCTAGCGGTCCGGCAGGTGTCATCTTGATTTCTGGAGGTCCTGTGTTCGGTCCCTGGATTGGGCAACAAAAAAAATAGAAAATGCATATTTTCAATTCTCGGGATTAGCTATGTGCCCGGTGGGCATTAGGCTAGGTATTTTAAAAATAAAAAATATCAATCTAGGATTTTAGTAGGCGACTTTATTATGTTTTCGGATCTACTAAATTTACCATAAAATAGGTTTCATCCTATGATCCGTTACTCTTGAATTGGAAATTAGAATTGTATATGTCAATTTAGGTACTTTTGAGCACAGTACTAGCGGATTATTAACATTTTGTTACAAATAAATCCAAGAAATCTGATAAAATGTTTAAATAAATAAATAAATATCCCTGGACAAGTCACACAAATTGAACCTAACCCTCGAAAGACACTTCCAAAATGATGAAATGTGTCGCTCCCTGTGACTTCTAAAATTAAAGAATAACGTTACCAAAAAAAATATATTTTTCCTTGTGTTGGTCCGTGCTTCTTTGCAGAATAGACCATCTGCCTTCCTTGCCAAGCAGCTTGTAAAAGGCGAGCATAGGCTCACCATCACTAGCACCGTGACATCTGACTAGGTCTAGGTCTAATCAGCAGCGATTCGCCCGGATTAGTACCACCTCCTTACCTATTCCTGCTGCCATAACGTCATGACGTGTTCCGGTTCGTAAACTTACCTTTGCTCGAGGCCTAACATCCCGGCCTCAGGTTGGCAACGGCCCATTACCACCTTTGGTGTTTCTAAGCGGCGTCAATTTCTTACCATCAGGAAATCCGTCTGTTTGTTTGCCTTCCAATATCAAAAAAAAATATTATGTACATTACCATGTAAACTTTCACCGAAAATGATTTTGCACGAGGTAAAGTTAGAAGTCTTTTTCGCAATTTCCCTTTCATTCAATTAAAGAGTTCGGGAGGACAGTTTTCTCGACTGTACTGACACCTGACAGAACTTTTATATTGTCACTTGCTGCTACGGAACCCTTTACGGTCTGATTCGCACTTGGCTAGTTGTTTTGGGAAGCTTACAAATGATTTCCAGGTGGATCCACTTGTCGATCTAGATAAAACTCGTTTGGGATCAGTCGGCATTGAGATTTTTTGTAACCATTACCGGAAGTTGCAGGCACTGCAATTTCTACACACTATTTTGTATTATTAATACTAATCAAAAATGCAAAGTTTATTAATGAATTTTGATTTATAATGTCATGCCACTTAATGTATAAAATAGTCATAGCTAGCTTGCCTTTGGTACTAAGTGTGCTCTGGTATTTTAAATTACATATTACACAGTGGTAGTAATTCTGATGTTCACAAACTAAAGTTATTTTAGATTCATGCTATCTTTTAAACAAAAACAAAAGAGATGGAACGTTTTAGACATGTCAGATTAGTCCCAACATTTGACATGTGATGATATTGTGTTTTTTATAAACGTTGTCCGAGTGATAGATTAAACGTCTGTAGAAATGACATGTACGGTCTAATTTGACAGCACGAAAAGTATTTTGTCTCTATCTTTTACTTTCGATAAAAGAAGATAGCGATAGTTTAAAATTAGTTTATTGAGTGCGCAACAAAATTACTACCAGTATCTCGCCTAATTTTTATTCCTTACTCTGGGGTAGGTAGCCTGGAAGAGATCGCTGACTTGGCGATAAGGCCGCCTTTGTATATCTTATAGTTTAAGTTTTATTTGATGTATTTGTAATTAGTTTGTATTTTGTGCACCATAAAGAGTTGTTGTATTGTACCTATTATTTATGTAATAAATAAAATGCTAAAATGTTGACACTCTTCACAATCAAAAGGCGTATAACTCACAAGGCTTTGTTTCACGATCTGCCTCCTACACTATTCGACTTGAATATTAATGATGGTATTACTATTATGAATAGTAGCATTATATTTCATGAAGATAAACTGGAGATACTGATATTATGATTTATAATGATTGCATTTTAGTATTAAGTCTATATTTTCTTAGTTATGGGTAGTAAAACTAAACCTTGAATGTTGTAAGGTTTGCATATCGACGCATGTAATAAGAATTGGGTTCGATTACTGATATCAGCTGATTAAATGATGAGATTTTTGTTTCAAGGTATATATCGGGGGCGTTCATTATATACATTTTTTCACATGATATTGGAAGGCAAACAAGCAGTCGGATTTCCTGATGATAAGAAATTCACGCTGCCTAGAGACACCCAAGGTGGTAATGGTGCGTTGTCAACCTGAGGCAGGGATGTTAGGCCTCGAGTAAAAGTAAGTTTAACGGCTAACTTATCCTCCAAACCGGAACACGACAACCGCAGACAGAAAAGTTATGGCGACAGGAATAGGTACCAAATGCCACCAGTACATATGATTTTATACTGCGTGCTTTTATAAAATATATACTAATAGGTGTGAATGTGACGTTTGTTCCTGCCGATCTCATAACAGCGGCTAATCATATCCAACACTGTTCCGCCTGGCGCCCAGCGGCGAACACTGGTTCCAAAATAAAAAATGTGGGACTTAGGAACAAAGTTCCGTTTTTGATTAAAAAAAAAATTACTATTCGATGGAATTTACATAATACAGTTATTATGGAATTTACATAGTACAGTTTTTTTTATAATTTTTTCATAAAAGAGGAATTCGACCGGGGAAAAAAATGTATGGAGAAATTTACATTTTTTTTCTCATAAGCCTACTGTTAAAAATTTTACAAAAAAAGTGTTGGAATTTTTTACGCACAACAATTAAGAAATAATATAATTCCGTGTTGTAAATTTACAACGCAATTAATTTCAACTCAGTTTAAAAAAATTACAAAACATTTTTAAAAACATACGAAACGGCTATCGAAAATTCGCTTAGCAAAATTATAATACAAATATTGTGTTGAAAATGGTTTGTTATTTTAAAATCATGTATTGTAAATTTACTATACATTTCATTCCAACTCGGTTTAGAAAAATTACAAAACATTTTAAAAAATATACCGAAGTCTGAACGGCTATCGGTAATTTAAGATTTAAGTAACAATTACAAGACAGATGACAGACAGAAGTGGCAATACCACTGCCTAGTGCCTTCATTACGATCACGACACTCTTTCTCGTAGGAGTGGGCGATAAAAATCGTATATAGATATAAACGTATATTAGACCAATATCGTAATATCCGATATCGATGCGTATCAAAACTATATATTTCTCGAATCCCTATATTGGTGAATCGTTGCGATACGCTCGGTTCGGTATCTGGATAGGATATCAAATCAAACCGTATCGCCTCATAATACGGTCTACAAACGAACAGATGATACGATACACGACGAGTATAACCGAACTGATGCAGGAGGACGATTGCGCGGGCGACTGAAAGGATTGTTTGTGGGCGAGTGA
>NJDD01000657.1:212890-223368 GCA_002245505.1 Calephelis nemesis | reverse complement strand
TAAGCCTATGCTCGCCTTTTACGAGCTGCCTGGCAAGAAAGGCAGATGGTCTATTCTGCAAAGGAGCCCGGACCAACACGGGGAAAATCTCTTATATCTCCTATAATAACATTTTTAATTTTTACAATTTTCTAATAAAAAAAATGTTGCTCGGGGTAGGATATGTGCCCGGTTGGCGATAGACTTGCCACCTATCACATTGTGGGACTTAGTATCTTCGGCTAGTCGTGGGTACCCTGGTTGTGCCTCTGCCTACCTCTTCGGGGATATGGGCGTGAAGATACTTTTTAAAATAAAAAAAAGGTTGCTCGGGATTGGATATGAGCCCGGTTGGCAATAGGCATGTCACTTACCACATTGTGGGACTTAGTGTCTTCGGCTAGTCGTGTGTGCCTTGGTTGTGCCTCTGTCTATTCCTTCGGGGATATGGGCGTGAAGATACGTATTTTTTTAAAAATAAATATGGGCGTGAATATACTTATTTTTTTAAATAAATATCTCTGGGACTGAGCACCCTTCTCATCCACAAAGTCCTGTGAATTTCACACATCCTTTCAAAAAAAGAAGGCGACGTGGAGAGTATCACTTCAAATTCGATTGACATATCTTCGACGATCTATACTCACTTGTTGTCTTATTGTGAAATACCAATTTCTGGGATAATAACCTTCAGTCTATTGAGAATACTGGCATTTGTTTAGTTGCATATTCATTCCTTTCAAAAGGTCTACGAGTAATACTTGCTTGTATTATGAAACCTTTTAATCTTGTTCGGATTAAGTATTTTAAAACACAATACATTTTTTTTAATGATATTGGAACAAGCCGACGGATTTCCTGATGGTAAGAAATTCACGGCGCCTAGAGACACCAAAGATGGTAATGGTGCGTTGCCAACCTGAGGTCGGGATGTTAGGCCTCGAGCAAAACTAAGTTTACCGGCTACCTTACCCTCCGAACCGGAACACGCCGTGACGTTATAGCGGCAGAAATAGGTAAGGCGGTCGCGGTGGTACCAATCCGGGCGAGTCGCTGCGAAACTCTACCACCTAGTCAGATTTAGCTGTCTGTGCTTTGATCTCAAAAACTATGCAACGGATTTTAGTTCGATTATTTTAATAAAATCTGTGCCTCAGTCATAGAGGCGAACAACAACAATTTAAAAATAAAAGTATAAATTGTAAAAAGAGTAAAAAGTGTACAGCCAAAGCGCATAATTTATGTAATACTACTGTACGATTTGAACAAAATATACTAACATGAAGTGCACTTGGCCTTTTGTTTTGACTTATCAACTCACTGACTTGGATTTATTTAATTATTAACAAGAATAACAAGTGTGAATAACATAAATGTCGAGATGTTTGATTGCAAAATCCGAAGCTTGCGGTAATAAGACTGTTGTCGACTTGCGCAATGTTTCCATAGCAAAATAGTATTGTTTCACCTTTGTTATAATGTTAAAACTCTGTAGATAATCTCCCACACTGAGATTTAATTCTAATAAGTTTTATAATTGCACAGTTTTTGTACCGCTGTTTTTGTACATTTATAGTCTATAAGTCTAAACCTTCACAATATTTTCTTTATACCTACAAGGTAATGGTCCCGTTGAAATTCAGAAAAAGTTTTTTAAACTAATCAAATTTTTAAATTGTTTAAAAAATATAAACGCTAGGGTTTTAATAAGCGTTTATTTCAATTTTAAACATTGTTAAGCTAAACAGGTGTTTAAATAAATTTAAATAAAATTATTTGATTTTCAATTTCCCGCTAAAAAATGTATACGTATTATGGCGTGACAAAACAGGCAAAATAGTGAACTATGAATGAATTGGACTTACCGGAAGTTAAAACTCCCAGATATATCCAGCTTCACCCAACACACACCAATAAACTATTTTATTAGCACCATCAATACACCCACTCCTAAAAACTCAACGTACGTGTTGCTTCGTAACCGAAGCATAATCAGGAGGATTCGACTGCATTCCATGAAGGACGAGCAGTACAGGTGCCTAAATATTTTTTGTGGTCAGGCAGTAGGTATATGTTAGGCCACCTCGTTAGTCAAGGGACTAGCGTACACCTTAACTTCGCCGACTCATCGCGAGGCTCGAGTACGATTCTGACGGGGGCAGGCATTTGTGTGATGAACATTTGTATATCTGCATTTCCGGGTCTAAATATTTATTAAATTTATACTTTTTTTTTTTAAAATTTATTCTCTTATATATTTCAAGTATTTCAATGTACTTATTAGAATCATTTACTAACAGCCAAGACAAAAATATCTTCACGCCCATATCTCCGAAGAGTTAGACAGAAGCACAACACCCACGACTAGCCGAAGACACTAAGTCCCACAGTGTGATAGGTGGCAAGCCTATCGCCAACCGGGCACATATCCAATCCCGATCAACATTTTTCTTAGTAGGAAATCGGAAATACAACATTTTCTTTTTGTTGCCTGACCATTCGAACCCGGGACCTCATGAAGTCAAGTCTTGGACCGCTAGACCACAGAGGCGATTTTTTAGTTGAGTCAAATAAGTAGATCTTTATACATTACCTATTAATGGAGGAAAATTAAGCGATTAACCAATTGATTCCATCATGCTTGGGCTGAAGCACTATTTATCATTATAGCATCGCATAGTAAAGCATTTGACCGCCTCGTTGGTCGAGTGGCTAACTAACGTACACGCTTAACTACATCGATCAAACGCGAGGCTCGGGTTCGATTCCCGACGGGGGCAGGCATTTGTGTGACGAACATTTAGATGTCTGCATATCCGGGTCTGGGTGTTTATTAAATTTATTCTGGTATCTTTTTAAGTATTTCTATGTATTAGAATCGTTGACTAAAACCCATAACACAAGCATATAATTTGCTTACTTTGGGGTTAAAAAAAGTAATAGTTGATAATTCTTACGGCTGAACTCAAAGATGGTAATTATTTTTTAATTAGCCATTATCTTCACACGAAGTCCCTCTGCTGTCCAGCGGTCTGGTGTTGTCACAACAACGTTGTCCAGGATTTGGTTTATGATCGGTTGGCGAAGGCTTGCCACTTATCACATCGTCGGACTTATTGTCTAAGGCTAGTCATGGGTGCTCTGGATGTAACTCTGCTAACGTCTTCAGCGATTCTAGTGTGAAGTTACTCGTACAATCCAAGTCCCTTGCTGGGTAGGCAAACAGTAGGGAAATGCCAAGTGCCACGATCCCTGCAGACCTTTCTATCTTCCTTCACATTTTTTCTCTTTTTATACAAACACGCCAATTTCAGAAAGTCATGACTCGCCTTCGTGCCCTGCGATTTGATATAGGTACTTAAGTATCTTCACACTCATGTAGGTAGGCGGAGGCACAACCAGGGTACCCACGACTAGCCGAAGACACTAAGTCCCACAATGTGATAGATGGCAAGTCTATCGCCAACCGGGTACATATCCCGGTATAATATCCGGGTATAATCCCAAGCAACGTTTTTTATCAGAAAATTGTACTCATTTTCGTTTTGTTGCCCGACTCGGGAATCGAACCCGGGACCTCATACAGTTAAGTCCGACAACTGAACCGCTAGACCACAGAGGAGATATGTCAGGAGGTTATGGTATGATATATTATGGGAAAACTTTTAATTTAATCGCAATAAAACTGCAACAAACCAACTTCGATTCTATAAGTCAATCATTTTGGTACACAAAAATAATGTATTTTTCCCGATTTCTCTGGGATTCCATCATCAGATGAGAACTACCACCGAAGTAAGTTCTTTCAAATTAAAAAATCAGAAATGACGGAGAAATCGATTAACACACATAAAAATATAGAAGTCGAACACATAACCTCTTTTTTACAAAGTCATTTAAAAAGTATAAAAGTTTGGAAACTTTTAAGAGAATACTTACCACTATAATGAGCAAGTTGTTGTGAGGATATACTTACTTGCATTGTTTCACTTTTTTATACAATCTCATTTTTTCTTGGATCTCACTGTTTCGAATGCGATCAGCAAGCGTTATACCACAGATTTACCGGAGAGCTCCTATTTCGACCGCATTTAAATATAATTTAACAATTTGGTACTATTTAAATATAATTAAAAAATCACCTCAGGAAACCATCAAGCTTTGAATTAAACAAAAATACAATATTCAAATTTGGTTCAACACATAAGAAACATCCAGTCCAATATATGTAGAACCTCCACCTTTTTGGAAGTCTAATTAAATGGATGTATAGGCCAATGTCATAGTCATGGACTCGGAAATTCTACCATGCCTCACATACGGATGCCAAACTTGGACGTTTGATATCAAGACTAGCAACAAAATTCAGACCACGCAGCGAAGAATGGAGAGAAGCTTCTTAGGTATCAAATTGAAAGATAAAGTTAGGAATACAGTCATCCGCAAAAAAACCCGTATAAAAGATGCGCTTACCTATTCTTTTCAAAGAAAGTGGAGGTGGGCAGGTCACGTGGCAAGGTACACTGACAATAGGTGGACACAAAGAGTGATAAGATGGGCGGGACCACAAGGCACCAGAACGAGAGGTAGACCTAATGCCAGATGGGCTGACGAAATCGTGGCTGCAGCAGGTCGTGGATGGCTTCAATCAGCCAAAGATAGAGAAAAATGGAATGCTTTTACCCTGAGGGGGTCCATACAAATATAAGTTATTTAATATAAGTTATCAATGTTATTTCAATTAATGTCTCATTATTTTTGTTTGGAATTTTTATTGATTTTATTATTATTGTATCTATTTAAATCTTATTATATTTTATCTTTTTTACTGCATGTTATGTCACCATTTGTATGGAATTAAATAAAGCTTATTATTATTATTATTATTATAGGCCAATGAAAAGATCAAGTCGATAACATTCTCACATTTTTTACAAAAGAAAAGTAAAATCAGGCCTTTTTTTTATTTTAAATTTTTAAAATTTACCCAAGCACTAGAAGAATGCTAAACCTTACATTTGAGCAATACCGTCTTTACCATAAGGGCACACGGGGCCAGTGCCCAGGGCCCCTATACTCAGAGGGCCCGGAAGGATCGACTATGTCACTCACTCATGTTTTTTCGTTGCCCTAATTCGGGAGCATAGAAAGTAATCTGTCAATAATTATGAGCATAGAAAGAGACATTGAGAATTGAGACTTCAGAAAATTGAGTTTGAAATCCCGAAAAAAACTATTATCGTAATCATAAAAAATTCAGCAGTATACCAATACTATTAATGATATACTGTAATAAAATAATGTAATTGGCTACTCAAAAAATTACAGCGAAAAAAAATGAAATTTCACTTCTTTATTCCAAAAGGGGATTATTTTGGAATAAATAAGTGGAATTTCAATTTTTTTTCATTGTGTGCCCCAGGGCCCCAAACTTTTGTGTGCCCAAGGGCCTCAGCATATAATCTGAGACGGCCCTGCATTTGAGAAAACTGTTAACTATTCATAAGGTGGACATCACACTGCATAGGATAGCACTCCGGTGTGGGGTATCGCCACACGGAGATGCTTTGACAGTGGTTATACAACAAAATATACATTTGCCCATTAGTAGAAATTCGATCATAATAGATTCTATACTTCTTATCGACGGTGCTTGGTGGAATTCCATTCTTGATGCAATTTATTTAGAAACACTTGTATTTTCCACAATGTATTTTATTATTTTTTGTTTTTATGATTTAGCCAACCGGTTTCGCTATACAAGCATCATAACACAACTTTCCCATACAAACTGAATATTTGGAACGTTTGGAATACGGTGGAACGAAGTTCGCCGGGACAGCTAGTATATAATAATAGTGAGTTGTTATATATAGCCCTGATGATGCTTGTATAGCGAAACCGGTTGGCTAAATCATAAAAATAAAAAATAATAAAATGTATTGTGGAAAGTAAAAGTGTTTCTAAATAAATTGCATCGATCATAATAAATTTTAGTTATAAGTGATTCAAGTCAGTGAAAAAATATTAAAATAAAATGTTCAAACATTACATATTAAGGTTCTATTGTTAATTATCTTTTTGAAAACGCTATAACTACTTTGTTTCCAAACATTATGAATTTCAAAAATTCTTTTACCTTTAGAAGAAGCTACCTTATTCCTGAGTGACATAGGCTTTGTTGTATTAAAATCGGTGCCGTAGAATTCAAGTTATGCAGGCGAAGCTTCGTGATACTGCTAGTGTATTAATATTATGATACCTGTCTATATTTTGTAATCATGCCGTGTGGTTTTGGTATTCATATCAAGATTTTTTGCTATACAGTCAAAATCCGCACTACCGCACGTGTCCTGTGCAGTGTGATGTCCGCCTTAATCAACTAAGAATGTTAGAATAAGATTAATTATTTAGTACTCCGTTACGTTTAAAGGGCTGAAAGAGCCTGATATTTGTTGAACGTAAATATTTTAATTAAATTATTTAATTTGGGATTGTACTTTGTTACTTCAGGTTTTAAAGGTTTAAGAGCTGTTATTTAATTTCCAAAGGGTTCTTAATTCATTTTGGTTTATTTCGCGGTTCTTAATAATTTACCTAAAAACAACCAACAAGTGATGATTGAGCCATGTATCAATGTTTTGTGTATTTAAATAAAGTAGTAAGTTTTTGAAGTTTCACTGCCTTGAAGTTATTTATAAAGATTGAAATATGACTGATGTTTCGGAGTGTAGGCATAGAACATGTAAACTTAAGTCAATCTAACATCGTTAATCTTTTTAAAAACGCCTAAACTGTCGCTTATTTTAAATAATCACCAAACTGACTAACTGTAACTTATTCAAAGATATAAAAAGACGTGAAAATATTTATAGTTACTCGTACTTTGAATTTTGTGCCTCTGACAAATAGCCAGAAAAACTGATAAATTTTAAATTGATACTTTCGGACTATTAACAGAAAAACCGTTCAAAATATCAAATAATAGAAATAAATAAAACAATATACATGGACAAGTTACTAAAATTGAATGTATCCCCAAAGTAAGCAACTTACGAGCTTGTACTATGGGTGTTAGTCAACGATTCTTATGAATATAATGTAACATAGATATACTCAAATACTTAATTGAATAATTTTAATTAAAAATGGGGTTAAGACCATCACTGTTTCCTTTTTACGTGAGTAGACAGAAATAAAATTGCACGGTTCCCCTGCTGCTAAAAGACAACGGTGGTCCCATAGATGTTGTAGTGTACGTCGCTTTCTTACGGTACGGTGTTAGGCCAACTATACAAGTCTACCGGTTACCGTACCGGTATACCGGATAAAGCGGTAAATCCCTGCCCGAACAAGATGTACGGCAGTTTACCGCCAGTGGCTTTGTTGGTAATGGCCCATTTGAACTAGCATCTTACAAGCTGCTTGACAGAGAGGCAGATGGTGTATTCTATAATTATAGGAGACAAAAATCAGAAAATGTTGAATAAATAAATAAATAAGTATCTCTCGACAAGTTACACAAATTGAATCTAATCCCAAAGTAAGCATATTATATGCTTGTGTTATAGGTGTTAGTCAACGATACTAATAAATAGACATATTTAAATAGATGCCAGAATAAATTTAAGAAATACCCAGACCCAGAAATGCAGTCATCTAAATGTTCATCACACAAATGTCTGCCTCGGTCGAGAATCGAACCTGAGCCTCCCGGTTGTTCAGTGTGGTTAGGCGTGTACGCTAGCCACTCGACCAACGAGACGGTCAAAAATGAAACAGCAGTAATACATTTTAAGGTTGATCACTAAAAACATTTTTTGTTTCAGATAAAAAACAATTTCCATGATTCTAATAAGACCAGTGAGTGACATTTCCATAGAAAGCTGGGTCTTCAAGCACTTTCCAACATAATCTAAATGCAAAATACATCGATAACAGAGAAAAACTAAAAACACAAAGATGAATCTACTACGATTATTTTTTCAACGGATCACTGACGACCTCAAACAGAAGAAGCTTATACCTTTGAAGATATTATTTTTTGTACATGCCTCAAGTAAGTTTTTTTTATGTAAGAATGGTGAGATAGAAAAGACGTACATTTCGCAAGGTATAATGCTAGGATGATGTTAATGATTACTCAGTTTAAGAGGGCTACTCTGAAATTACTCTGAAACTGGGTTTTTTTGAAGTGAAACTTCTTTATCGGAGTTGGAAAAAAAATTGTGTAACATTTTTTCGTTACGCGCCATCTTTGTTCTTATCCCTAACACGCGTGATTTGAAGTATACTTTCTCCAGCGGAGTAGGGATTGGCAATAAACTTTATTTAACCAATTTCTGTAAAGTTACATATAATAAATTATTTTTTTTAAAAATAACGTCATAAAGAAGTTTCACTTCTTCACTTCATACGAGTGTACGCTAATACACGCACACATCTTTTTTTACTGAATAATAGTAGTTTTAAAACTCAACTTGTGAATAGGATATTCGTATAATTATATGTTGATTTCCTCTGAATGCATCTTTACCATGAAGCTTCATTACAACTGGAGGTTACAATCCTAATAAAGATCTGCAAGGCTATTCATTATCTTTTTAGTGATGATCACTGGGTAACGTTATTTGACAGCTACTTGATGTAGGAACACTACATCAAGTAGCTGTCAAATAACGTTATTTTCTTTCTTTCTTTAGGTTTTGGCCTATACGTTAGTATTTTGCCATTAGTCAAGTAGAAATTTGCATCAAATTTTATATCAACTTTAATCAATTATACTAAGTCATCAGTCATAAGTCGTCAGTAAGTCATGTCAGGCTCTTGGGTAAAGTGGTAGCCTCATTACTCAAGCTCATGTGACGAGATTTAGCGACAACGAGGAAATACACGATACGCTAATTTCTTCATGATTATTCCATTTGTGCACTTTCACTGAACAAAATTGTACAATTTGCCACAAAAATTGACTAATTTCACTCAATATTAACGCGAAATTCAATAATTACGAAAAAACTTCGACCTACTTTTCTCTTGATGGCGCTAAAAACAATGACGTGCTTTGTATTTGCTATGTCTGTTGTATTTCTCTTGGTCTCAAGAGATAGCAAACATAAAAGATGTCATTTGACAGCTATTTGATGTAGGTAGATACACTTTATCCAGTGATCATCAATAAAAGGATACAGAATCAGCCCCCTGATGTGATTTCCAAATATTGCTATCTCACTCTAATGTACTGACCTCTTTTTCGTTTAGACTTGTCAATAAAATTGACTTCACAACTCACAAGACTCTCAGAAAGAGAGGTCAGTACATTATAGTGAGTCAGCGGCACGTGGAAATTATCATCATCATCATCAGGTGGAGGACGTCCACTGCCGGACACAGGCCTCCCCCAAAGAGCGCTACAAGTCACGGTCACCAGCTGCTTGTTACAGCGACTCCCCGCGACTTTTACCAGATCATCAGTCCAGCGGGTGGGAGGTCGTCCAACACTACGTCCTCCGGTGCGGGGCCACCACTCGAAAACCTTTCTTCCCCAGCGGTTGTCGATTCTGCGAGCAATGTGGCCTGCCCATGGCCACTTCAGCTTGCTACCTCTCTGAACTATATCGGTTACTCTCGTTCTCTTGCGGATCACCGAATTACGGATCATATCTCGCGGAGAAACACCGAGCATAGCTCTCTCCATAGCACGCAGAGCGACTCTGAGCTTATTTATGTGGAAATAAGAGGTCTTTATTATGAGTGTAACCTTCATTTTTTAGTAATATAGCTCTATGGTCTTAAACCCGTTACCATGAGTTTGCAGGACTATACTCGCTAGCGTCTCCGTAAGTTATTGAAAACTTTAAACAGCGCCTCTACTGGTAACTACAAGAACTAAATTTTTAGAACATTTTTATATTATTCGGTTCATAATAATTTACGTACCGAAATATAAAAAACCGTTTCCATGAGGTGCAATATATTACAGTACCTACTACTATTTTAATTATGCGCTTCGGCTTTACACTTTTTACTCTTTTTACACTTTTTTTTAAATTGGCTGACCCAATCTTTTAAGCGAAATTATTAATTATGTGTAATAACAACTCTATAGAGATATCTTTATAATGCATACGGATTTTCGAAGCTTGACGAATAGAGCCGACGAATAGTATTACTGTACGTAATCTAAGGTAAAGGCTCTGGTTTAAAAATCGGAATGGGTGAATACGACTCATATTTTTAATGTTTAAATTCTTTCATCATTCAGCTATTTATAAGCAAATTGAATTTTTGGTGATGTAGCAACACCAAACTGTGTCCGTACTCCCTCTCATTTAGTTGTGTTGTTTTTTAATGCCATCCACTGTTGAAGGTATTTTCAAGACGTCTTCTAGAGACGTAAGATGTTAACTTGTCTAAAAATGTTTATACTTTTTTATTATTATACCAACAATTGAAATAAGTAATACGTAAAAAAAAATTACCGTTTACCTAGACCTGAA
>NJDD01000657.1:190584-212529 GCA_002245505.1 Calephelis nemesis | reverse complement strand
AGAGACGTAAGATGTTAACTTGTCTAAAAATGTTTATACTTTTTTATCATTATACCAACAATTGAAATAAGTAATACGTAAAAAAAATTACCGTTTACCTAGACCTGAAGTTGAATAATAGAAATTAGGTTTAAGTTAATCTGCTGTATTGATTTTAGCTATTCTGGTTTTATATCCATACCTGACGATCCACATGCGAGAGCTTGGCATCAATGTGGAGGAAACAGCTATCATGTCTGCAGTCACCCCCGTTGTCAGCATCGTCATGCCACCTTTAGCAGGAATGCTCGCTGATAAAATTGGGAACTTTAGAGTAAGTATACATAAAGATTAAGTATCCTTTGCACTCTTAGCGCCTCTGTGGTCAACTGGTTCGTTGTTGTATATGAATTTATTCGAGTACGACTGAAAAAAAACGTTACCCTTAATTAAATAAATGTCCGGTCGGCGATAGCGGAATAAGTCAACATATTCTATACAAACTTGTGATTTCATGGATCGATTAAAGTCTTTGAGTGCGGTCAATCCATTTATATCCCATACAAGTAGTAGCTTGCGGCGTTGCCCGCGTGGTTAATTTTCCCACAGGATCATTTTTCCTTGCTAAAAATGATCGTATGTGTTATTTCAAGTTACTCTCTTTGTGTGTTCTCTCCCGCTGCCAAATTTCATGAAAATCGGTTCAGCCGTTTTTGCGTAACAAACAAATATACAAATTTTCGCATTTACAATTTACTTTAAGTTATCTGTGATTCCTACTCATGGTCCGGGTACGGTGAGTAAGTAGACCGCTGAGTAAGCAGACCATCATATAATAAGCGAGCCTATGCTTAATAGGTCACTTCCAACAAGGCCACTAGTTGTAGAGGGTAGTGCAGCACCTCTGGAGTATAATAAATAGCCGGTAGATTTGCGCCACCAGCCTAACGACCCGGCCACAAGTTCAGCGACGCACCTATAACGTCTATATGACACGGTTGTATCTTGCCAGCAGCAAAGCCGTGTGTATGTTTTACATATAAAATCATGCGTAAATATATAACGAACAAAAAAAACTATTTTGCGAGCTAACCTTAGGACAATTGATATTGATGTCTTAAGGCCCCATATTTAGTCAACCAGAAGAGCCAATCGCCGCACTCCCCCGTTCCATGATTACTATGAAATATTGCGCTCTAAAGTAAACGTCTTAAACGACAAATCGCTATTTTTGACACTATAAAAGTAATGTTTGTTTGTATGAAAAGGGTAATTAATGAATGTAAAGGAAGCATGACAGGTTTGTCAGGATTGTGAGGTCAGGCACTCGATACTTTCTGCCTACCTCGTAAGGGACTTGGCGTGAAGATATGTGTGTGTGTGTGTGTGTATGTATGTATGTAGAAAAGTAATTTGAAAAAAAAAGATAAAAACTGAAATACTTATCTTTTAGGTATAGTACTTATCTATGTTTATGTTAAATCTGGTGTCGATATTTTCATAATTGAAGTAGACAGTTGGGTGTTGCTTTCAATCTCTTATTAATATCTTTTCAATATCTTATTAACAACTTTTTAACACACATATTCCGCAAACAAATAATTTTCATTTTCATTTTCATTTTTCAAAAAAGGGTTAACTTTTAGATTTTTTTCTATCGAGCAAAGTGAAATGAATCGTGTTTTGGAAACACTAGTCTTATAAAGCATATTAATGTTAATCTTGTGTATTTTTGTCACCAAGATCCATGATTGCTTTGTATGAAAAAAACATTATACTGCTGACGTATTTTAGCATACATGGACCCTTAAATACAAATTAAGTCAGAATCCTCAAATAAAATTAAGAATCATCTATATGATATTACTTGTCTATTTTTAGTGCGGTAGTTTTGGAGGTTTTTACCGTTATATACATCATTCGTTTTGCACAGGCAAATATTTACGCATATTCAGTTCTTTACTCATTCAAAACATTCCAATTAATGTTATGTATTTAGTTCGACGCATCCGCATCGCTACTAAATGTTTATTCAACGGACAATGGCGGTGATTCTGTCGACCGCTAACTAAACTTATTTTAGGTGTATGCTATTTTTTTCCCATAAACAAAAACAAAAGAGGAAGAAAATTACTGGAAATTTTAATTAGTGAGGTTTTATTCAATATTTAAATTAAAAAAAAAATAATTAAACTAGTGGTCTTGTTGGAGTGACCTATTTAGCATAGGCTCGCTTATTATATGATGGTATTATTTATTTATTTATTTAATTTATTATTATCTACTTTATTGGTAATATACGTATGATATATGTATTTTTGTAATTCTGTGCTTATTATTATTTGTATGTATATTTAATGTACTTTATTCAAAGTGTATGTTTATATGAAATAAAACATTTGTTTTATTTATTAGATTAAAATAACTTTCTTTTATGAAGCCCTACCTTAGTTTTTAAATTACTTAAATTGTCTCCTTCACCCTAAGGTTGTCTGGCAGAGATCGCTCTGAAGCGATAAGGCCGCCTTTGTGCATCTCAGTTATATATTATTATAAGTGATAAAGTGTGTATATTTTTTTATTTTTTTGTAAATTTTGGTGCATAATAAAGTGTATTCATTCATTAAACCTTTTTAGAAATGTCACTTACAAATTAATCTGAGCCAAGGAATATAAATACTCTTTAACAAGAGATCTGAGCGCACTAAACATGTTTTGTCGTCATTGGAAGTTTTGTTGCGTACTCAATAAACTATATTTAAGCTATCGCTATCTTCTTTAAAAAAATGAAAGCTACAAAACTCTTTTGGTGCTGTCAAATAAGTTTGTACGCGACATTTCTACAGACGTTTAGTCAGTTACTCGTAAATCGTTAAAAAAGTCTCAATTTGACATGTCCGGACTAATCTGACATGTCTAAAAGGTTCCGTTGCTTTTGATTTTGTTTCCTATAAAGATGAACTAGAATGTGGTGAAGATTCTGCTGTTCACAACTAAACTTATTTTAGATTCATCCTATCTATAATAAGTTGTGAATAGCAGAATCTCCATAACATTCTAGTTGTAACAAGAAATTATTTTTGTATAGTTTATTTAGTAAATGCGCTACAGAATTACCACCATTCATTGACATAAAAACCTATCAATGCCACCATTGTATAATTTAAAAGTTGTTAAATCAATTACAATAACACAGAAAACAAACATATAAATTGTTAAAAAGTGATACATTGTAACAGTGAATCTGTATTTATAATATGCTTTCGACTTCCCTTACTTTGTGCTAAGTATTGCCTTTGGTGAAAGCTGAATTTATTTTAAATAATTAAATTTACTAGTTACCAAAATTTCCAAGAGCATTATAATAGGTAGAGAACGAAAGACATCTAAAAGAATACTTTAATTACAAAATACTGGAAAACCAGTGGAAATACCTAGTGGTTTTGCAGTTTTGATGCCCTCGATTTAGGTTTGGTTTATAAAACTTTCGTTCTTCGATTTTAGGAAACTATGAATGATTTTTGAAATTAATTATCATATTGAGTTAAAAAGCAGAAGTATCTATGTAATTAAAACAGCTAGTATCTTCTTAACTATTTACTCCTAGAGTCGTGAAGCTTTTCAAAATTGTTCTTCTCCTTCTTTTATAAACATGGCTTTCGATCGTTTTTCACGACTGCTTTGCCAATGTCAAGTTAATTAATTCTTATACAATCATTAGTCACTATGTACAAAGTCATGTTAGGTCAGAGTCCTAAGTGAAGCGGCGGCTTCGTTACTCAAGCTCATCTAGTGAGATTTGACGGCAGCGAGGAAATAGAAGATACATTAATTTCTTCATGATTATTTCTTTTGCGCAATTTTTACTGAACAAAATTATTCCAATTCCCACCTAAATTAACTAATTTCGCTCAGTATAAACCAGGGCTTGTTAACGATACCAATTCCCATTAAAAATACCGATATTTACCGGTAATTTTATAAAGATACCCAGGTAACGATAAAATTTAGTAACGATACTTAAACACGAAATTCAATATTAATAAAATAATTACGACCACCCCCATTCACAATGGCTACAAACCCCTTCAAACTAGTTAAAACCCAATACAAGAGCCAACACATTATATTTATGACAGTATTAATTGACAGACCATTAACATTAAAAAAGTGAAATTTATAGATACATCCGAGAAAAAAATGAGCTGTGTTAAGTATTCGACTCCAAGAACGTTCTGGATTTTGAAATGTTTGCTTTGTATGAAAAAAACAGTAAACTGCTGATTTATTTTAGCGTATATGGCCCCTTAAGTGTTGCAATTGTGTAGTGATGACCATTATTACTACGTTTTTTTATTGTTTATCGATGGCATATTTTGTATTACTAGTAATTTCAACACTTATTTCAAGGATAACCATGATAGATCGATTATTGTCTTATTCTTCTATAAGTTAATTATCCTAAAAAAAGATTTTCAATAACACTCAAACAAAATCTAAATAGGTATAATGTCGCTAAGAACCTTTTCGTTTATGTTAGATTTTAAACAAAAAAATCCGCAACAAAATCAGTATGTACGTTCAAAAGTTATACCACAGATAGACACAGACACATACACGTTTTCCATTAGGGGTTAAATAATATCTTCACGCCCATATCCCCGAAGAGGCAGGCAGACACACAAACAAACACCCACGACTAGCCGAAGATACTAAGTCCCACAATGTGGTAGGTGGGAAACCTATCGCCAACCGGGCACAAATTCAATCCGGAGCAACTTTTTTTAAATTAGAAAATTGGAAAAACCACATTTTTCTTTTGCTGACCGACCCGGGATTCGAACCCGGGACCTCATGAAGTCAAGTCCAACACCTGGACCCCTAGACTACAGAGGCAGTTAAAAATATTAAAGGATTTTTATTTATGCGGTAGGACAGCGAACATCCAAACGCTCCTGACGACAATAAGACAACCATCATCCATGACCTTTAGACACCATAATATATAATAATATATCACAGGCTTTGTTTTATATCTAGTACTTTACAGACAATGTGAAGGTGTCACAATATCAGTATATACGTACCTGTGTTTTAAGAACTTTCTAGATATTAATATTTACTAATCAAACAGTCACAAGCTTAAAATTCACTAACAACAGGAAGTTCTAGAACTGTGAATGCCGACAATTCACTATGGGTCGTCTCCGCACCGGATAATCCAATGATTTTGTCAAGGTTAAATAATGATTGTATTATTTTGACTGATGGGATTTGATTATGTGCGAACTGCACTCATTAGAATATTTTACTTTTTTTTATTTTCGATCTTAATTGATTTCTATGGACATACTAAGTATTAAGTAACTAAGAAAGAAAGAAAATATAATTATGTGCGGAATATGCGGGTTGAAGTTGTTGCAAAATTATTTAAGCTTTCCAACATATTCTAACACATTGTGGTGTGCAAATATTTTAATATTTATAAAAGTGATTATGTAATTATATACACAATGTTTTAATATTCATATAACAAATAGTTTTATTATAATTACAATTTGAATTATAACTTACGAACAATTTTAAAATGTTAATAAATTTAACCCTGTCTACCGTAAACTACCAAGCTAATTTATCAAATTTTGATAAATTTGATAAATTAGCTTGGTGGAGTAAGATAGGTAATTTAGCTGTCCCGGCGAACTTCGTTCCACCCGTTCAGTATGGAAAATAATGAAGCATTATTTTTCTAATTTTTCCTGCATCTTTCCCGGGTTTTCTCTTCATAAGAACCTTTTCTTGACAATAACTAACACAATAAAAAAAGAATTAGCCAAATCGGTCCAGTCGTTCGGAAGTTATGCGCTTACAAACACATTTAGCGACTCATTTTTATATTATAGAAGATTAGCGACCGGCCCCATCTTAGCACAGGAAATCTCGTTATACTAATACGGAGAAATCCTTACTTTTTTGTGTATGAAATTAAAAGGATAACAGTCAGATGGATTTCCTGATACTAACAAATTCACGCCGCCTAGAGACACCAAAGATAGTTATGGTGCAAACTGAGGTCGGGATTTTAGGCTTCAAGCAAAAGTAAATTTACCGGCTAGCATATCTTCCGAAACGGAACACTTCGACGGCAAGTACAGACGTTATGGCTTCAAGAATTGGTAAGGCGGTGATATTTGGACGAATCGGTGGTGAACTTCAACACTTAGTCAGTCTAAGTAAGTAAGGTAAGCCTATGCTCGCCTTTTACAAGATACCCGGCAGGAAGGCAGATGAATAGATAGATCAGCTATTAGCTTAGCAGATCCATCCCATCTGGATGGATCTGCAAAGAAGCCCGGATCAACACGGAGAAATATCGGGGAAATATATATAATATATATATCTTAATATTAATACGTGAAGCAAAAACTTTGTATTTTTTTTACGAAAATTGCGCAGACGGAGGAGTATGAAATTTGGCACATTTATAGTCTATGTGTAGGAGAAGTGCAGAACGCTAATGTTTTTTAATAATAGTATTTACAAATTCTATTAAATCAATAAATACAAAATTACACTTACTGTAACAACACACGAAACACAAAAACAAAAATATTGACAACGATAAAAGATCACAGATGGCGAGCAAACTATATTCTTATGAATTCATGTTTCGTTGGAAATAAAGTAGTTGGTCTTGATAAATGGAGATGGCGGTTTTAGCAAAAAGATAATTAGTATTAGCCTTAATCTTGTTTGAACATTATATTATCTTAATAATTACATTTAAAAACTTATAATTAAAATTTATAATTGTTCAATTTCGACCAATGGGCCATTATATAAATAGATAATAGAATAAATTTTATATACGCCCTGTCTTAAGACTAAGTATGTTTGTTATTAAATCGGCTAAACTTCAGCCGGAATTTTTAAATTCTTCTCATGTATTGTATTGACCGCCTCGTTGGTCGAGTGGCTAGCGTACACGCCTAATTACATTGACCAACCGCGAGGCTCGGGTTCGATTCCCGACGGGGGCAGGCATTTGTGTGATGAACATTTAGATGTCTGTATTTCTGGGTCTGGGTGTTCATTAAATTTATTCTGGTATCTATTTAAGTATTTATATGTATTAGTATCGTTGACTAACACCTATAACACAAGCATATAATTTGCTTACTTTGGGGTTAGATTGAATTTGTGTGATTTGTTCAAGGAAAAACAAAAAATGAATCCTCAACTGAGTTTTCTCGAAGATTGAGTTGGTATATGTAAAAATGTGATTAATTTTTATCAGGGCTTCTACCCTGTTGCTCCCTCTTCTTCTCCTTTTATTAAACCTAAATAGGTTTAATAAAAGGAGGGCTGCCAAATGGCAACAATGATAATTAATGTATCGACATAGACATATCTTATTCATTCCAACATTACGTAAAAATGTCTCTTTGATTGCATAAAACAATTCATAATATTCCAAGTTAATTAAATAATAGGCAATATAATGATAGTTAATACAATACATCAATTAAATCCTGCATTAATCGTAATTACTGTTGAAAACGTTTTTCTTAATCAATATTACATGATTGAATAATTAACTTAAATATACTAGGAATTCAATAGCAAATTACGTCCGATTTTAGTTGCAATAACCTTTAGGCCGTTGTTATTATGACGTGTGTAGTCTGCAATGATAGTGATGCGCAGAATCCAAAAACTAGTATCGATATTTCGAGATAACATGAAATGAAAAAAGTTAAAATTTGAGTTAGACGGCTCAATCTTCCTTCAATTCTTATTATAATATTTTAAGTTTCCAGAGTTATTTTGTTTTTATTTAAAATTATTGTTTCCATTTATTTTGCACGCACTTCAAGCTAAACCTCTCAATCTAGTATTTTTTTTATGTGATAAGACAGTCGACAAGCTGACGGCTCTCCTAATGGTAAGAAATATCTTGGCCTATGAACAACATAGATTTTATAGGGGCGTCACTACCCTGTGGCCGGGATGTTAGACCTATTGTGCAAGTTTACCGGCTACCCTACCCTCCGGACCGGAACACGACGATATCGTTATGGCAGTAGGAATAGGTAAGGCGATGGATCCCTACCCGGGCAAGTGCTGCACAGCACTCTACCACCAGTGGTCTTGATGGCAGCGACCTACCAAACCTATGCTCGCCCTTTATGAACTGCCTGGTGGAAAAGGCAGATGATCATACATACACAGGGGATCCGGATCAACAATGTAATTACACTTACATAATTTTAGGATATTTCTCATATGAATAAGTTGTTTAGGCTAGATAAGTTATACGAGTAAAACAAGTGCCCAAAAACCCTAAGTTTTTAAACGATCTCCTGATCTTTGGAAAACAATATGATGGTATCATTAGGTTTTACTTTCAACATTTTTGAGCGAATTGTAAAGCTTTATTGCGTGCGCCTCACAACTCAAAACAGTGTGTTTTAGTATCTGCCCGGACAAACAACACTGTGACATATTATTATTCCATATCTGATGAGAAGTAGTGCGTAAACTTTGCGGAAGCGCGTTTACTATACGATGTTTGCTTTAAGAAAATATATGAAAACATCGTTATTTTCCTCTTTGAAACGTCCTTCTGAGCATCTCTAATGAAGCAGCGGTGCCTCATAATTCTGGTATAAAGTTTATAATACGTGTGCATCTTGGTATAATGATCTGAGACAATATAAAATAAAATAAATAAATATCCATGTACAAATTACACGAATTGAATTTAACCCCAAAAGTGAGCAAATTATATGCTTGTGTTATGGGTGTTAGTCAACGATACTAATACATAGAAATACTTAAATATATATAAGAATAAATTTAATAAACACCCAGACCCGGAAAATGCATACATCTTAATGTTACATCACACAAATGTCTGCCCGAACCGAACCCGAATCTAACCCAAGTCTTGCGGTTGTTCGGTGTAGCTAGGCATATACGCTAGCCACTCGATCATCGAGGCGGTCAAACATTGTATTGGTATCTGAAGAATACTA
The DNA here is from genome assembly GCA_002245505.1 of Calephelis nemesis. NCBI lineage: Eukaryota > Metazoa > Arthropoda > Insecta > Lepidoptera > Riodinidae > Calephelis > Calephelis nemesis. The sequence continues at coordinate 203,512 of NJDD01000657.1, read as the reverse complement.
TTCCGTGCAATTTGCAGAAGCTCGTGTAGCTTAATTTTACTATGTTGGAAAAAACATGAAAACGTCGATATTTTTTTTTTGAAAAATGAAAACGTTGATATACTATCGATATTTTTATGTTTAAACGTTTTTCTGGGCGTCCATGCTGAGCTTCATGTGCGTCACAATTCACAACAGTGTAGTACAGGAAACGACTCTGATATTTATGTATTGTGTGTCCACATTAGTCGGTGGTTATTGCTATTGTGCGCTTCACAATCACTTTTAGCAGTACTTATGGTTTGATGTTGAATATACCTACTGCCAAAATTAGATTGAATTTATATTATGAGCCTCTACAATTATATTGTGAAGTACAATTGATACGATTTTCAATAATACGAGTATTATTTAAGAGCAGAAAAACTGTAAAAAGATCTACCTAATACAATTTTAGTACCATTGTCACGATTTTAATTTTTATGATTACTTTTTAGAAAGGTAGCTCATGACTGCGACGTAGTCCCATTTTTTTATTTCTTTTTATTTTTTTGATATTAGAAGTCAAACAAGCAGACGGATTTCCTGATGGTAAGAAATTCACGCCGCCTAGTGACACCAATGGTGGTAATGGTGCGTTGCCAACCTGTAGCTGGGATGTTAGACCTCGAGCAAAAGTAAGTTTACCGGCTACCTTACCCTCCGAACCGGAACACGTCATGACGTTATGGCGGCAGGAAAGTTAAGGCGGTGGTACCAATCCGGGTGAGTCGCTGCTAAACTCTACCACCTAGTCAGAATTCACGGTGTTAGTGACGGTGACCCTTTGCTCGCCTTTTACGAGCTGCCTGGCAAGGAAGGCAGATGGTCTATTCTATTGCGAGGTGGTCCCATTTTTTATTTCTTTTTACTTTTATGATATTGGAAGGGAAACTAGCAGACGAATTTCCTGATGGTAAGAAATTTACGCTGCCTAAAGATACCAAATTAAAAAAATATATAAATTGGAACATAAATAATATAGTAAATAAAATAAATATAAATATAAATTTTATTAAGATCCGACAAGTGGTTTTTGAGTCATACCAGAGATTAGTAAATATATAGTATAGATTAATATGTAATATATTGTTTTTATTATACCTAATAATGTATTTAGATCAATGATGCATATGAAAATCCATATCCCAACTTTACTCTATGGAAGCGAGATCAACAAATGGATGGTCAAAAAATATATTATTTATAACACGTTTTTGGGGTTGTTCCTGGGCAAACAACTGTACAGCACTGTCCCACGAGTGGTCCTTTTAGTATCTATTATACTCTTCTGTTCGGTTTTGAAAGAAATAAAAAAATATTACAACTAGCTGTTGCTCACGATTTCGTCCGATTATAAGGTTACTCTAAACTTGACTCTTCCTCGAAAAGTTTTTAAGGTATAGTCTATGCCCTTTAATCTGAGTTTTAATTTATATACAGCTATAATTATTTCATTCGATTTAGGTATGTGTATTAGAAGCATCTTCACGCCCATATCCCCGTGGTGGTGGGCAGAGGCACAACTAGGGCACCCACGACTAGCCGAAGATACTAAGTCCCATAATGTGATAGGTGGCAAGCCTATCGCCAACCGGGCACGTTTCCAATCCCGACCAACATTTTTTTTATTATTATAAAATTGGAAAAATCCAATTTTCTTTTTGTTGGCCTACCCGGGATTCGAACCCGAGACCTCATGCAGTCAATTTCAACACCCGGACCGCTCGACCACAGAGGCGATGTGTATTAGCTTACTTTAAACTTGACTCGCCCTTGAAAAGTTTTTGAGATATCAGATCTATACATACCCTTATGCAAGTTTTAATTCATGTACAGCTGTAATTATTTAATTCGACTTTCGAAATTTATACGAATTAATAGCTATTAATTCGTATAAATTAAATATACATCACCTCTGTGGTCTTGCGGTTCAGTTGTTGGACTTGACTGCATGAGGTCCCGGGTTCGAATCCCGGGTCGAGCAATAAAAAGAAAAATTTTCCAATTTTCTAATAAAAAAAATGTTGTTTGGGATAGGATATGTGTCCGGTTGCCAATAGGCTTGCCACCCTATCACATTGTGGGATTTAGTATCTTCGGCTAGTCGTGAGTGCCCTGGTTGTGCCTCTGCCTACCTCTTCGGGGATATGGGCGTAAGGATACTTTTTTTTTAATCCAAAAGGAACTAGATATTTCTCTATAAGTATGACTTTGCATATTTGAATCTGGAAATAAAGACGTATTTTACCATAGAGTCACATTTGATACTTAAAAAGCAATAATCTGAATTACACTATGTTTACTTTGTGCCGGATCTATTAGGGGCGTCCATAAATTACGTTAGGTGTTTTTTTTTACATTAATTTTTTGACCCTCCCTACCCCCTGGTGAGATGTCGTGAGATTTTATTCAACCCCCTCCCCCATCCCCAATCTCACGTGAGATTTTTCAAAATGTGGGTTTCTTATTTAAAGTATTGGATTCTTACAGCAAAATGAATGAAATTATTTTCTTTTGAAGGAATTAGTAAATGGTCTTCATCGTATCACGATTACGCTTAAGATTAAATCTTAAACACGTACCTACAGTATGGCTGAAATGGACCAAAATAGCATATTTTTTGTGATTGAAGCAAAAAAAAATGCGTGTTATTTGCCGAGACCCCCCTCTTTCCAACGTAAGATTAGGTGAGATTCGAATCCATCCCCTCCCCCCTCAAACATCTCACGTAATTTGTGGACGCCCCCTTACAAAAACAATTTTTATGTAGTTGGTAAAATACATTCTGCGGTCAATGCCTAAATTAGCAGGTAAATTTCCCGAATGGTAGAAATACCCATTAGTATAAAAACCCTTTTATTGTACACAATGTCAATGTAGATAATTATCATATAGATGACAACTAGACAACATGGAAAAGAACAACAGAAAACACAAATTATATCATGGTAGGAACAAATAAAACTGATGAAAAACCCAGCGATTTGTCTCAGAACTTCAAAAAAAAATCTTCACGCAAGTATCCAGGAAGGCAGAGGAACAACCGCCATCAACGGAAACTTCCGGGCTTCTTTGCAGAATAGACCATCTGCCTTCCTGCCAGGCAGCTCGTAAAAGGCGAGCATAGGCTTACCGTCACTAACACCGTGACATCTGACTAGGTTGGAAGAGTTTCGCAGCGATTCACCCGGACCGGTTCCACCGCCTTACCTATTCCTGCCGCCATAACTTAATGACGTGATCCGGTTTGGAGGGTAAGGTAGCCGGTAAATTTACATTCGCTCGAGGCCCTATATCAGGCCTCAGGTTGGCAACGCACCATTACCACCTTTGGTGTCTACAGGCGTCTTGAATTTCTTACGCCTAAAACCCTTGACGCTATAATATGTTTTTACTAACAGCAAGTCAAATACCTTTATTCGAAATATTTTTCCAGAAATAACTGCGTAAGTTAATATCTTCACGCCCATAACTTTTAAGGGGTAGGCAGAGGCTCTACCATATCACTCACGACTAGCCAAAGACACTAAGTCCCACAATGTAATAGGTGGCAAGCCTATCGCCAACTAGCCACCGGATATAGATAGATAACAAAGACCAAAGACAAAGTAAAGTAAAGTTATGTGATGAACATTTAGATATTTGCATTTCCGGGTCTGGGTGCTTATTAAATGTAGTCTTTGTATTTATTTAGGTATTTCTATGTATTATAATCGTTGACTAACACCTATAACACAAGCATATAATTTGCTTACTTTGGGGTTAGATTCAATTTGTGTAACTTGTCCAGAGATATTTATTAATTTATTATTTACTTATTTTAATTTTACTCCTACCTTAGTCCATGACTTATTAATAAGATGGTAAGTGTTTTTAGTGATATAGTGGATTTCATATTTTCTTAACGAATTTTTGCTTGCATACACTGGCTAAGCAATCTGCTCGCCCACTAGCCCGGTTACGTTGTAAAAGTCCTTAGACGTACACAACAGTAGACATTAAAAAAAAGTGTGTGTGTGTCAGCTACGACGCACGATTGAGTTTGCTCTTTACGAAATGAATCTTGCAGCACACATGTCTCCTACAGCAGATTAGTTATGTTAATTCTTCTTAAATTAGTATCATCGCAGACATTAGAAGAGTGATCCAAATAGTCAGTATTTTGATAGATAATGACTCCTCCTGCACGGAGACTACGAAGTATCGTGCAGGAAGAGATCCCGAGAATGAGATAAGCTGTTTAATGTATTCTATCTCATTCTTTTACACGTTCAATCCTACATATATATGTGTTTGTCTCTTTCTACGTAACGCCTCAACTTTTCGTGTCACACTTGATTTTACTCCTTATAAAATTTTCGTACCGGGCTCTATAACTCAAATCGTTTCTTAAGGAGTAAACTCCAAAAAACTTGCATACGTTTGGAGTCTCTGTACTCTGCAGTTCGGTGGCTCTGTAGCATTTATACAGCTGTTAGCTTCGCCTGCATATAATAATGACACTGTATAATTTTTATGGTATTTACACATACAATGTTGTCAAAGTCACCTAGTATTTATCATAATTACCACCGTGAACATTTAAACGTTTCGCGCTAACCTGTGATTTTGATGTTATCTTTCAATTTTATTCATTAATTAGCTTCCGTCCGCGACTTCGTTTACTAGGAATAATTACTTTGGGCTAATATAATTTTAACCCGCGACTTCGTTTATAGAGGTGAGATAGACTGGATCACTTAGATATGGATTAATATCATGTTTGTAAAAACGCCTTCGCAAATAATGCATTATTTTAGAATAAATTGTTTACCGTAAAAAAGATTATGGTGAGCTAAACTTAAAAGATGTTTTTTTTATCCTTATATATTTATATGCTGTCGCAATTTTTTTCAGAACTTTTAAAGGGGAACAATTCTGTCATCCATGACTTTTTGGAAACTGTACCTAACTGTTTATAAATGCATCGGACGCAGCGGAAGCTCTCGCTACGAGAAAAATAAAAAACCACCGATTTTGAAATATTCTTCACTAATTGGTCTTAGTCTAGTTGTATATTATAGTCTTTCTAGATAAATGGACTATCTACTATAGAAACAATTTTCCAAATCGGACCAGTAGTTCCTAATAGTGGGTTCAAGCAAACATACAAATAAACAAACAAATTCTTCAGCTTTACAGTATCAGTATAGACATATTGTTAGGTACTTATGTAAACATTAAATTTGTCACTCTTGGAAGTACTCTTTTTAAACATACTTATAGTTGTGGGTAAATAATACTTCGTCATACACAAACGATACAGTTACTACAATAAATGTCTCCTAGCCCAGGTACGTGACGGTAGAAAGGGTAGGGTAGCCGGTAGACTTGATCAATAGTAACATCCTGGCACACCTGTAAAATCAATGTTGCCTGTAGACTACGGTTGTCTCTTACTATAAGTGCTTGTCCAATGATTTGTCTTTTAAAAAGCACAGTGGAGTGTATAACTACAAAACATATATCTTTACGCCCATGTCCCCGAAGGGGTAGGCAGAGGCACAACCAGGTCACCCACGACTAGCTGAAGAAACAAGTCCCACAATGTGATAGGTGACAAGCCTATCGCCAACCGGGCACATATCCTATCCCGAGCAACTTTTTTTTTATTAGAAAATCGGAAAAACCGAATTTGGTGTTAGGCCAATCTTAGCTTACGCAAGTATAGCCTTGGCAGATACCTTCCCGACCTACCTTAAAAAGTTACAAGTAGTATAGAACAGGTTCATGCGTTCTTCCACCGTTACCCCGTGGTATGTACGTAATGAGGACCTACATCGTGACCTAGACTTACCCACAATAGCGCAGCATTTCAAAGAGCTATCGGAACGTTACTTTGAAGTTTGAAATAACAGCTGCCCACCCAAACCCGGTGCTAGCACCCGCGTGTTACTAAACAGCGGCCGCAAACGTGCCCACCAAACGTAGAAGACTCCGCCACGTCCTATCGGATTCTCCGGATCCAATAACTGCGGCAAACGCAAGCTTCTCTCCAACCCAAACACAAACTTCTAAGACACTACACTACACCGTCGCCGTCGGTCTCGGCGACGAAGATCTTTCTTGCCCTGAATCCTAACTCCGAGCGTCAAGCCACTACTCTACCATTGAATGCACCCAGCAACCAGAACGCAGAACCAAATCATAGTTGGGTCTTCCGGGAGACAGATACACGGTTAGTACATAAAAAGCATCAGTCAAATTTTTAGAAACGGTACGGAATCTGTTACACTTTCGATCTATGAAAACACTCAAATTCATAAAAAATATATTTACAATTTCCATCCGACACAAATTACAAGACTCATGGCTATAACGTAAACAAAGCATAAAACTGGTTCCCGCCGACCGCAGTCGTATTTGTAAAATTACTCGTACTAGGTATGACAGCGTGACAACAAACGAAGGAGTTTTGCGGACTGTTTTAAATGAAGTTTTATAAAAATAAATATCATAGTTTGGCAACAATAATTAAAATACAACACCATTTAAGCCTACACCCCCTTATATTAAAATTTTGCCGGTCTTTTTAAAGTTACCCTGTATATCATTATGGCGACAGGAATAGATGAGGCGGCGGATCTTGGACTAACATGGCACTCTACCACCAGTGTTTTTAGGTTATGACTCGACATCGGTAACTTGACCTAGAGTTTCAACCGTAGATCAGTTCGTGACTCACGAAGTTGAACCGGAGTGAATTGCCTCACAGTTCAGGTCAATTTATGTATCGAAATATTCGTGAATTGTCGCTCGAACTAAGCGATATGTTAGTCAATGATTACAGTCTTTTAAGTCATTGATCGCAGATAGCTGCATAATAATAGTACTTCATAATGTTAGTACTTCACGCGTATGCCCGAAGTGGTAGGCTGAGGTACAACTGGAGCACCCTCACCTAGCCAAAAACACTAACACCCGTATTCAAGAAGCTTACTTGGCTAATTAATAAAAAAGCGCTGCGCGAAGTACGACTTTTGGCTATGCTTTTCTTACGTTAAGCCATCTACTTCATGAACAATACTTAGTTCAATATCAGTTCTAAGTATTGTTCATGAATTCGATGGCTTGACGTAAGAAACGCATAGCTAAATGTCGTGTCATTTACATTTTTTTTTATGTATGTACAAAGATTTCTCCGAGATCTTTGAACCGATTTATGTAATTTTTTTTATTTGATGTGGAATAGTTTGAATTGGTCCCATAAAAATGATACAGATAGGCTCATTAGTTTTTATTTTATTAGCATTTTTTATCTATTTCCACCTATCGTATTTTTATTTTTTATTTTTTAGCACTTGCCCTGTGCGTGGGATAAATTTCTATAAATTTTTAAAGAAAGAAAAAATTTCGCCCCAGACAGGATTTGAACCTGTAACCTTTCGTCTCAAGCCGACGAATGCTCTAACCAATTGAGCTACTGAGGATTCAAGTCCCGTGGCGAAATTTTTAATTCCTTTGTAACCCGTTAACGCGGGTAGTTATGTCCTATAGATACACAATTCTGAGTACCCATGAAATTCACATTTTTAGAATGGCCATAACTTTAATAATAATGGCCATGAATTTCATCGGTGATGAACTCATTTGGTGGGTACTCAGAATTGTGTATCTATAGGACATAACTACCCGCGTTAACGGGTTACAAAGGAATTAAAAATTTTGCCACGGGACTTGAATCCTCAGTAGCTCAATTGGTTAGAGCATTCGTCGGCTTGAGACGAAAGGTTACAGGTTCAAATCCTGTCTGGGGCGAAATTTTTTCTTTCTTTAAAATTTATAGATATTTCCACCTATCCCGATGTTTATTTTTATTAAATTAAATCATGTCAACAATAAACTAAAAAGTGTTAAATAAAAATAACTACATTAATAAAAACCGACTTCAAAACTAAAAATTAAAATTTAATAAAGATTTAATATTAATTACATACTACCTATTATTTATATCTGCTATTTGTTAATAGGTTTGAAGTCGGTGCCAATCCAGTGTAATACTTACTTATAACATAATAATTATTACTTTAAGGCTTGGCGTATTAAATCTAATATTGTATACTAAATATTAAATCTTTATTTTTTTTTACTTTTTAGTTTTGAAGTCGGTTTTTATGAAGGTAGTTATTTTTTAGAAAAAATCAACCCACAAAAGACTATAACAACTACATAGTATAAAACAAAGTCGCGTTCTCTGTCCCTATGTCCCTTTGTATGCTAAATTGTACAAATCACTTAACGGATTTTGATGCAGCTTTTTATAATAGATAAAGTGCTTAAACATGAAGGTTTATATGTATATTTTATACCCGTGCGAAGTAGGGGCGGGCCGCTAGTGGGGAATATAATATTGTTAAAAATCTGTTCTACTTTGACGAAGTTGTATGTAATAAGCTAGTATTATACCATTTAACTAAATATACACAAAGACAGTGTTATCATAGAGCGATCTCCATCAGACGACGTTAGGATGAATGATATAATTATTTTAATTAAAACTAAGGTTATTAAGTTGTTACATGCTCACTGAATTCTCCGCCATTTTGTTAACCTTACATTTCGAGAAGATAGTTATAATTTAAAATATTTTCCCCGTGTTGCTCCCCGGGCTCATAGACCATGTATCCCTCTACCTGGTAGCTTGTTGGAGAGCATAGGAAAAACAGGTCATTGTCAATAAGACCACTGGTACAGTGCTGTGCAGCAACTTGCCCGGTTAGGAATACTCCGCTTTACCTAATCTTGCTGCCATAAGGACTGTAATTTTCCGGCCCAGAGGATAACCAGTGACACATAAGGCCTATCAATTTGGCCACAAAACAACGACGCACCTATCACGTCTATAGTCTATCCATTGCTCGCTGTTTAAAGCGAATTTTTTTATTAATCTGACTCATTAACCGACATTAAAAAAAATTGATATTTCCGTCATATATTTTGAACCCTAAAAAAATATTTGAAAGAACGTACTTTTTGAGGTGGTTTTACTGAAATTGTGACAGGATCTGTTGAAGAAAGACAAGAACAATCTCGGTTCCTATAACCAACGAACCGTAATCCGTTAGTATAACCACTGGTAGTTCGCCTATAATGCCCGGTTCCTATATTCAAAAAACGAGTCGTTTTGATTGCGGATGGTAGTATTTGGTACGCTTAGTAAGATTACTAACAACGGTTGCTCGTTTCCGACTATTGATTCTAAACATTTTTTGAAAATATTGGTAACGCTCCGTTACTTTTGAACAAACTACGAATGGTTTAGCTGACGGATTACGATTCGTTGATTATAGGAACCGGGCATAAGTGACGAAGCGATGCTCATAAGGTCATTAGTATACAAACAAGTTTCAAAGTAATAGTCGATAATGAACGACTGCAGTTAGGTTTTTTACTATTAGTACAGAAAACTACCATTCGTAAGCAAAATGACTCGTCTCTTGAATATAAGAACCGGGTATCAAACAGAAAAAATATTGACATTTAACTATAGTCGTTCGTTATCAACTGTTAACTCGAAATATTTTGTGTAACTATGAATAACGCTTCGTCAATTTAAGTAAACTGCCGATGGGTATACTAATGGATTACGATTCGTTGATTATAGAAACTGGAACAGGGACTGCGCTTTAATTAAATTCATTTTTTGTAAAGTTTTGGACGATGCGCCATCACAATCTTTGCCTTTATCCTTCATATATTTGGAATATCTAACATTAATTAAATACATAATAAGTGAACATTTCCTTTCTTTGTTTCCTAATCAATTCGTCGTGAATGGCTGACGCGGTTTTCAATTTTTTAACCTTCACAGTTCAGTATTACTTTCCATTCGATGTTAATTAATTTTTACTTTGAAGATTTTATTTGATATTAAGCTAGTCTATTTCCACGGTTTTGACTGTGGGGTGTCAGTTTGATACAAACCTACATTATAGTAGTACTATTTAAATTATGCGCTTCGGCTATATTCGTCAAACTTCGGAAATCCGAATGTATTTTAAAGATATCTATAGAGAGTTGTTTTTACACATAATTAATCATTTCGTTTAAATTTATATTAGGTCAGTCAATTTAAAAATAAAAGTATAAAGTGTAAAAAGAGTAAAAAGTGTAAAGCCGAAGTGCATAATTTAAATAATAGTACTATACATGTTTTTACGTCTTTCTCCTATCTTTCTTAATGCAAGTGTACCTACTCGTAGATAATTAATCATAAAAAATAACTTGACGCCCATACTCTGAAGGGGTAGGCTGAGGCATAAGTTAGCCACTCTGTCCAAACGAAGAAACGAAACCCATAGCTATCCGAGCACTTATCCTGGGCAACGTAATCCTGAACAACGTAGTTCTTATAAAAATATGAAAAAAAAATCATTTTATTGGCCACGACCCGAGAATCGAACCCAAGATCTCATAAGTCACGTCAAAGGTTTGGACCACTAGACAAAAGATAAGATTATTTTTTTTGGTCAGTATAATATCAAATTTATATATTTTACATTAAATGGAAGTACAATATGTACTTTTTCATTTATAATTATTAAATAACTAGCTGATCCGGCGAACTTCGTATCGTTTGACATTAACAGCTACTAACAGTTTCTATGGACAAAATTGAAAAGTGGTTTTTCCAACGCTTGTTTCTTTGTTATTTGTTCTTTTTTTGGTTTTTCCCTGCAATTTCCCAAGTTGTTCTCTTCATAAGAAACTTCTCCTGGCAATAACAAACACAAAAAAATGGCAATGTTCATTTTCAAAAATATAGACAGGCGTAGACTAAAGAAAATAATAGCTGCCTAGGTTATTGACAAACAGCACACATTTTCTGTAAAGCTTCTAAGTAAGCACAATTTCCAACAATGATATCCTATTAGCAACTTTTTTTTCGAAATGACTTCTGTTGTGTACGTCTAGAGACCTTTACAACGTCACCGGGCTAGTGGGCGAGCAGAGTGGTCAGCCAGAGATTGAAGTATGGGTGGGGCCTAGGACCCCCCTCCCTAAGGGTGTCTCCTGAGAGACAACACCTCGGCTTAGGGTGGGACTGTGGTTTGCGTTGGAAGAAATCGTGGCTCTTTTCCGCCCAGGGCGGAACAAGGGTCTTCGTCACCTCCGACTGCGGCGGTGTCGCGAGTTTATGTCTGTATGTGTACTGTTGTATGAGGCGTTTGCCTCGGTGATGGGGTCATCGGGCGCTAGAACGAAGTGACGGGGCCTCCGACGAAGCGGAAATGGCTCCGTCTCGGGGACGTAATTATTGGCTGCTGCCATCAGAGGGTTTGGGTGGTTTTTTAATTTAGAAAAGTATATGCCAGAGAGTTCTTGGAAGTGCTTCGCTAGGCCAGGCAGTTCCAAGTCTCTGTGTAGGTCTACGTTGCGCATGTACCACGGTGCGTCCGTGGCTAGGCTAGTATACATTGGCAACTAGTTTATCTAATGGTAACTACTTACTACGTTCCTAATGTGAAATAACATTTTTGTGGAAATCTAATTTCCATAGTTGGTTTGTTGCTATTCCAGTAGTCTATACCCAACAGTAGCGACTTTTGATAGTGGCTTAGCTATTTATATGTCTTTAGAAAATAAATGAAAAACAAGCAAAAATGATACCGCCTCGTTGGTCGAGTGGCTAGGGTACAAGCCTAACTACACGCGAGGCTCGGGTTCGATTCCCGACGGGGGCAGGCATTTGTGTGATGAACATTTAGATGTCTGCATTTACTGGTCTGGATGTTTATTAAATTATTCTGGTGTCTATTGAAGTATTTCTGTATATTAGAATCGATGACTACGAGTAGCACCCATAACACAAACATATAATTTGCTTATTTTGGGGTTAGATTCAATTTGTGTAAGTTGTCCGGGGATATTTATTTATATATATAAAAACTTTTTAATCCTTTAGGTCCTGTTGGCTCTATCATCAGCACTAGGCGGCGTTACTGCACTTCTCCTGCTAGCAGTACCAGTGGGTCGGATCACAGTGACATTTCCTCAAACAGTAGACCTTCTGCTTTCCTGCGACGGATCCACATTGCAACTTGACCATGTTCGGGATTACCCATGCCAGCCAACTCATCCATACGCTTATGACGTTAATCTTACGTGAGTATACGTGTATACTAGCTTAATTCATATTTTTTTTATGTGGATGTGTCACCTAACTCCTAAACATTAATAACTCCTAATCTGTCGATGACTGAATTGATTTTTTTATATGTAATGGGTTTTTTGCATGGTTTGAAAACACATAATATATGTATGTATGTAAATTGCAATGGATAGGTGGAGCTGCTGGCGATATGTTGATATATTAAGCGGTATGAAGTATCTATTAAGGTTAGATATTATAAATAATAATAAATATTTTTTTCCCGAATCAACTATCCCGTATATTTTTGTTTCAGTCAAAAAAGTCCATAAAAGTATCTTCACGCCCATATCCCCGAAGAGGTAGGCAGAGGCACAACCAGTACACCCACGACTAGCCGAAGATACTAAGTCCCATAATGTGATAGGTGGCAAGCCTATCGCCAACCGGGCACGTTTCCAATCCCGACCAAAATTTTTTTTTATTAGAAAATTGGAAAAATCCAATTTTCTTTTCGTTGGCCGACCCGGGATTCGAACCCGAGACCTCATGCAGTCAAGTCCAACACCCGGACCGCTCGACCACAGAGGCGATAAAAAAAAATAGTCCATAAATATTTAAATTCCCAAATTTAATTTTTTTTATAATTAAATTCGAAATTGATCTAATTTCCACATGGTGGTCCGGGTCTCCTGAGTAGACTAGACCTGCCAGGCAGCTCGTAACAGGCGAGCAATTGTTAAAATATAAGTCAGTACCAACAGGACTACTGGCGGT
>NJDD01000657.1:179946-190577 GCA_002245505.1 Calephelis nemesis | reverse complement strand
CCCTTATTCCGCCATATCTTCTCCTGCCACGTTAGGTGTCATGTTAGGGTCTGGATGGTAGGATAGCCATCAGACTTTCACAATAGACCTAACATACCAGTCGCAGGAAAGTAACGCACCTGTAACATCTATGGTGTCTTTAAGCCACGGTTGTTTCACCATCAGGGGATCCGTATGCTTTCCAGGTGACTTATCACATTAAAATATAATAATAATTTCATAATGCAACAATAACACAAAAACATTACAAACTAAATGATCTCATACGGATATAATAAATGAATTGTTATTTAGTTATTATATTAATAAAGTGATTTAATAATACACTTAATGTTAGTGATGTGCAAAGTAAGATCAACTTTTTTTTTTTATGACATTGGAAGGCAAACAAGCAGACGGATTTCCTGATGGTAAGAAATTCCCGCCGCCTAGAGACACCAAAGGTGGTAATGGTGCGTTGCCAACCACAAGCCGGGATGTTAGGCCTCGAGCAAAAGTAAGTTTACCGGCTACCTTACCCTCCGAACCGGAACACGTCATGACGTTATGGCGGCAGGAATAGGTAAGGCGGTGATACCAATCCGGGTGAGTCGCTGCGAAACTCTACCACCTAGTCAGATGTCACGGTGTTAGTGACGGCAAGCCTATGCTCGCCTTTTACGAGCTGCCTGGCACAGGAAGGCAGATGGTCTATTCTACAAAGGAGCCCGGACCAACACGGGGGGACTTGGACAATCTTGATCTTGGAATTGCTTATATAGTTATAGTCTTGGTCTGTTGTTAACTAAAGGAAAAAAAACATTTTATCAAAATATTGAAAAATATCAATCAACATACATTGTTAAAAATTATTAAAATTAATAACAATTATTTTCTCTCTTTTGTTTTCATGTATTGTTACTGTATTTATAATTTATTTTTCATAGACACACACGAATTATAGTGCCCTCATGTTTTTGAATTTATGTATGGTACATACACATGAAGACGGATTTCTCACAAAAATGTCAAGGAAAGTAAAGTTCTCAACAAGCTAACAAAGACGTTGCAAGCAGTCTTGTATTTGGTCTTGGTTTTGCATATTCGGCTTTGGTCTTGGTCTGGCCAAAACGCAAGAAGACGAAGTCTGCAAGACCAAGACTAATTTTGATCATCACTACGAATTGTTATGTTGGGATTTTTGAACTTTGTGACTATAAACAGTTAAAGATATATCACCATTTATTTATATTTTAAACGACCTTAAGCAAGATATGTTGAAAGATTCCACGATTAATTATTCTTGTTAAAGATCATACATTGAACTGTCAAGTATATTGTAAACCGGTACTTTGGCATATAATAGGTATGTACTTTAATGCAGGACTCTTAATTATTTACTGAATATTGTTAAGTGAATATCTTCTAATTTATATGACGAATTAGGAACGTTCGTAGTGTTTTTAAAAAGTGTGACGTCATCATTGCTGACGCCACTGTTGTTGTTTCCATGATGATGACTCATTTTGGGTGTTCTCAAAAAAAACTTCACAAGCACTTTTACACTCCGTTTATTTAACGGGCAGCATAACGCCGTGCTGCCATTGGCTTGCCAATCGTGAATGCCTTATCGCTTACAGTGCAGCCGTTTTTATAAGGCTCGGCGCACGTGCAGGCACAGGTGTTTACAAGTCGTTAGGCTAAGTATCGAAATAACAATGATAACCTTAATTTCACATCGCAATCGACTCAAAGTAATCAACTGATGGTTTATAAACTTATTTTCTGGACATCATCAAATTATTTAACTTAATTATTCTAGTTTTTCAGAGGAACTAATGTGGTTGCGCCGACACGGCGCGCTCTGCAACAGCCTTGTTGTTTCCAGCGGATTGTTGTAGACCTGAAAAATTAAATTATTTTTTTTCTGAGTAGTGCATCTGTATCTGTAAGCAACCAGCGTTGCTTTGTGTTTTAAGGATGTTAATGCTGTTAAGTTTAGTAGATTCTCGAAGATTTTTTTTAAAGGTTATCGAAGGTTCTCGTAGAGTTCTCGAAGGTTCTCGTAGGTTCTCGTAGAATTCTCGGAGGTTCTCGTAGAGTTATTGAAGGTTAGTTATAGAAGGTTTTGAAAGTAGTTACTATTTTTTATACTTAGCTTTTATTCCCATGGGTTGTTCTTAATTTATAGATCGTGATTTGGCTGTGCTTGTAATCTTCTAGTTAGGTCGACGGAATGGGCTGCACCAGCCTCGTTGTTTCCAGTAGATTGTTGTAATTTGTTGTAGACCTGAAAAAATGAAATATTTTTCTCTGAGTAGTGCATCTGTAAGCAACCGGCGTTGCTTTGTCTTTTAAGGAAATTATTGCTGTTAAGTTTAGTAGATTCTCGAAGTTTTTATGTAAGGGTTATAGAAGATTCTCGTAGAGTTCTCGGAGGTTCTCGTAGAGTTCTCGGAGGTTCTCGTAGAGTTCTCGGAGGTTCTCGTAGAATACTCGGAGGTTCTCGTAGAATACTCGGAGGTTCTCGTAGAATACTCGGAGGTTCTCGGAGGTTCTCGTAGAGTTATTGAAGGTTAGTTATAGATGGTTAGGTATAGAAGGTTATAGGTTTTGAAAAGAGTTACTATTTACTATACTTAGATTTAATACTGATGGGTTGTTCTCAGCCTGTGCTAGCTGCTATTTTTGTGAGGTCGACGGAATGGACTCATTTGGTTTGTTGTAGTTGATCAGGCAGAAGAACTAATGATGAAGCAGCTTGGGTAAGAGCTTCTTGCAATCCCACTTCTGATGACGAATTAGGAACGTTAGTGTTGTTTTTAAAAAGTGTGACGCCATCATTGCTGACGCCACTGTTGTCATTTCCATGATGATGACTCATTTTGGGTGTTCTCAAAAAAAAACTTCACAAGCACTTTTACACTCCGTTTATTTAACGGGCAGCATAACGACGCGCTGCCATTGGCTTGTGAATCGTGAATGCCTTATCGCTTACAGTGCAGCCGTTTTTATAAGGCTCGGCGCACGTGTAGGCACAGGTGTTTACAAGTCGTTAGGCTAAGTATCGAAATAACAATGATAACCTTAATTTCACATCGCAATCGACTCAAAGTAATCAACTGATGGTTTATAAACTAATTTTCTGGACATCATCAAATTATTTAACTTAATTATTCTAGTTTTTCAGAGGAACTAATGTGGTTGCGCCGACATATATTATTTATTTGACATAGAACAAATATTTATAGCCATTAGCAGTAGGTACTACAGTTTAAATCAGGCGCTTCGGCTTTACACATTATACTTTTATTTTTAAATTGGCTGACCTAATCTATATTTAAGTGTAATGATTAATAATTATTATTTGTAATAACAAATCTATATAGATTACCTGTAAAATACATTTGGATTTCCGAAGCTTGACGAATATAGCCGAAACGCATAATTTAAGTAGTACTACTGTATTTAACTTTTGATAGCAGCTATAATACGTTATCACAGTACGGATGAAAGAGAAAGCTATTTTATGTAAGGTTATGTTAGGTTATAGGTCACGAGGCTAGATAGATGCTACAGGTGCTTCGCTATCCTAAGGCCGAGATAGAAGACCTATTGTGATAGTCTATTAGTTAAACTGCAAAATTATATGAATTCAACAGTGGTCAGAATTTAAATACTATTAGTTACAAGCTGTTATCGCCTCTGTGGTCTAGCGGTCCCAGTGTCGGACTTGACTTCATGAGGTCCTGGGTTCGCATTCCGGATGGGACTACCTAAAAAATATATTTCCAATTTTGTAATAAAAAAAACAGTCACACCTAAAAGAATCTTCTAATTTTTAAAATAGAATTTGAGTTTTTTCCATTGTTTCTCCTACTTATGTATTTACGTATTAAAAGATTAAAGTTTAACATATTTCCAGAATTGGTGTAGCGTGTAATGAATTGGTGTAGCTTTTCTTATTATTTTTAAGTTTTGGAATGCTAATAGACGGATTTTCTGATCGTTGACGGTAGCCTGAGTAAGCAAATTGATTAAATTTTCATCATTTTTCCCCGTGTTTGTCCGGAATCCTTTGCAGAATAGACCATCTGCCTTCCTGATGAAGGCGAGCATAGGCATACAGTCAATTACACCGTGACATCTGACTAGGTGGTAGAGTTTCGCAGCGACTCACCCGGATTGGTACCACCGCCTTACCTATTCCTGCCGCCATAACGTAATGACGTGTTCCGATTCGGAGCATGAGATAGCCGATAGGCTTACTTTTGCTCGAGGCCTAACATCCCGGCCTAAGTTAATAAGTTTAATATTACCTGCCTTCAAAAATCTTAAATTTTTGAATTGACTGAATAATTCAAAAAGTAAAAGATTCTTTTAGTTGTATAACAGTCACACCTAAAAGAATCTTCTAATTTTTTTAAAGAAAATTCGAGTATCTCTTACCTATGTATTTACGTATTAAAAGATTAAAGTTTAACATATTTACAGAATTGGGGCAGCGTGTACAATGCTTTATGTTACCTTTTTTATTATTATTAAGTAAATGGTAGTCTGAGTAAGCTATTTGATTAAATTTTTTATCATTTAAAGGATTATTAGTATCTTTGCCTCTGAATCCTTGCTAGCTGCCATTTAAGCTACCAAGGATTCGAATGATTCAATTAATAAAGTCTGGTGAATTTGTAAAAACCGCGAGGTCAGCAAGTTTATAATTTAAAAAAAGCAATGAAGTTTTGTTCGTATCATCGATTAAATATTTATAAATAAGACGAATTATAATCTTGTGAAAGTGTTCAAATTAGAATATCTTAATATTTTAACTTTAGCACTTTCACAAGTTCACATTTTATTAAAATCAAATTGTTTTCTTTATTTCACGTCATTCTGAAGCATGATCCAAGAATTTTCATTAAAGCAAACAAAGTTTTCAATTCGTATCATCGATTAAATATACATAAATTATACGAATTATAAACTTGTGAAAGTGGTCAAATAATATTTTAACTTAAGAACTTTCACAAGTTCACATTTAATTAAAATCAAATTGTTCTCTTTGTTTCTCGTCATTCTGAAGCATGATCCAAGAATTTTCATAAGGCATGCTAAAGCAAACAAGATAAATTGAGAAAATAAACCAAGCGAAATACTCAAACAATGTCTTTTTGTTTTCACAGAGTCTTATCGTGTGGATTCGTTTGTGAGCTACCAAATGATTCACCAGAAAATATTCTTTATACAAAGTTGTATGATGTTCACATAACAGCAAAGAATGATGCCCAACGCTTCATCTACCGGAATAACATACCAATGAAGACCTCTGATTCTGAAATACCCATGAAAGATCACAGCAACTCACGGGTATTAACAAGTGATCCATTCTTTAACTCAACAGTTACCAAAGCTTCCAACAAAACAGTATTCTTTCCAACACCTCAGTTGTACAAAATGAATTGCACACAAAGTGGAGATAACACAACTTGTGCGTTTGCTGAAGATTTCCTAAACGATGCTAGCGAAGAATTGAATGAATATATGTACAGGATGAGAATAAGTCACGATGCTCAGTTGAAATCTGACGAAACTCCCATCTACTGGGTCAGTTCAATCGTCCCTGGAAATGCTACTGGTTTTGGCAATCTTGAATCAGTAGAAAATACAATGTGTTATGACAAATTTGCTTTGGTAAGACCTTTTATTTTTAGTTACACTTCCTTGTACCCAGGGCCGGATTTAGGGGAGGGCAACGAGGCCCAAAACAAACGAGGGCCCCCACAATGTAGACTTCATAAAAAATCTTTTAAATTCTTATTACACTAGTAGCATTTTTTTCCTTTGATATTTTTTTTTTGCTATTTTACCTTTACCTATAGTATTTTCTACAAACTTGATTATATTGTTCTTACATATTAATAGGAAACTTAACTATAAAAAAAAGGTTAACTTTATTTGAAAAAAACTTGTGGCTAGACTACACTCTGTATTGCCCCGAGGCCATAATACCTCTAAATCCGACACTGCTTGCACCCGCCTACACAAGCCTCGTACTTATTTTTGTTTAACTAGTGACACCTGTCTTTAGACCGATGGCGTTTAAATGGCTTTGAGAGTATTTGTTCCTCCTTAAATAATTTTAAGTCAAGCTTAAGAATTGTCCACATCATGCCACGACGTCGTCGACGCAAACAGCGCGTTGTCTCAAAGTGGTACTTTAAATTGTGAACTTAAGTTACCACGTCTTAAATATACACGTCACGTTGCCCCAACACGTGGTCCGGTCCAGCTGTACGCACAAGTGATACTGAAAATTCAGAATCAATAATCTCTGACACCATTTATGTACAACTAATCGTTAGGACAATGTACCATTAACTGAGGCAGTGTATAATATTACAGCCACGTGCGGCTTCCGATGATAAAACGCGTCGTTCCGCAACCGGTTGTCGATGTGGACATTGTAATGTGATGATGTAGATAAGACCTAAATCCGAAATAAATTAAAGGCCACCTAGAATTGAAAAATGTTTTGTTAATAGTTTGTTGATCTTTAGATTAGTTGTCAGTCAACAACGGAACCTGACGAATTTCATTGCCACGTAAATAAAAGTATCTGAATTGTGATTTGCGAAAGATTCATGGCCCCCATGTAGATAAACAGAAAATTTTAATGAATGAATGAATGAATTTAAGAATGAATGAATTATGCAGCAAAATTTTAAAATAATATACACTATTTTACTTACGATATTTAACTTAGGTGTACAAAGGTGGTCTTATCGCTTCAGAGCGATCTCTGCCAGACAACCTTAGTTCTTTGTTTGTTTGCAACTTTGTTCGTTCCATTGCAATATAATTTTTTCCCGTATTGGTGCGGGTCGCTGAGTAGAATATACAGTTGGTCTCTTTGCCAGGCAGCGCTCAATAGGCGACCACTGGTTAAAACGTAAGTCAGTACCAGCAAGACCACTGGTAGTAGTGTGCAGTACAGCGACTTGCCCGGGTAGGGATATGACGCCATAGTGAATATGTCTATAGGTTACGGTTTTCTGTTATCAACAAGAGACCCATTTGCTAGTTCGCTAACCTATCAAAATATAAAAAAAATCAACGTGATTGTTTCACATGTGCATGGTTATTATAGTGTTAGTGCTTGTCTATGTAATGTTCCAGTCTATTTCGGTATGGAATGCTTATCAATATGTCATATGAACTTGCACATAGGCTGATATTTCAATCTGAATATAGCGTAGGTAATGTTAGAGATAGCACCAAATTTTTAGTCCGCTAAACGCTCTGAAGTTGCAACGTATGAATTGCAAGCGCAAAAATGCAGTAGTATTAATTAAAAAAAAATAGCAACACTATAAAACTTAACAACATAAATGAAGAAGTGTGAGTGATTATACTTCAATACGAAAAATAGCATATATGCAATTCAGCCATATGCTAAACGCACACTAGTTCGTATACTTATAGATACTAGTGGTCGCCCGTTGGTCGAAATTCGACCATAATAAATTTTAATTTCTTGTTGATAAGAACGCCATAATCATTTCTCAAGACCAACTTTGTTTCCAAACTTTTTAGTGCGCCATCTGTGATCTTTTATGGTTTTCATCAATTTGTTTGGGTGTGTCAAATGCAAGGTAGTGTGGGTAATGTTTTATTTATTGATTTAATGTACTTAATGAGCATTATTATTGAAAAAATATTAGCGTTTTGCACTTCTCCTATACCCATAGACTATAAGTCATTAGAAAAGTTGAATGTTAGAAGGAATTATGGTAGTAATAAAATATGAAAAATAAATAGAAAAACCTAGGCTCTTTAGTTCAAATGAGGACAGGTACAATGCAGCATAATTATTGTGACCAAGGAAAATCGGTATTTTTTCTTATATGTTTAAATGTGTAGCACATATTGAAAGTTATGTATACACAAAAAATGTTGTACTGTTTGTTAAGAATTAAGATTGCCACTTTACGAACCTAAGTTAATCATAAAATTATACTTTGTCAAATGTCCCATACATTGGACAAAGTGAAGTTTTATGCCTTTTTTATGCATTTGAAAAAGCATGCAAATTTGAAAAAGGCAGACAAAACGTGTTTATTGAGCACGACTGTCATTATTTATCATCATTGCTGTAATTGGTAATTTACGGTAATTGGTGTTTCAAAACCAAGCCTTACTGACAATGAGCACGATTCGAGAAGGTTCCATAAAATACAACAAAAATCCGTGCATGTTTTTTATGATTTAATTATTTTCCAGAACTCGTATAAACGAATAAAAAGATTTTTTAAAGTTATTATTAAGTGTTAGAAGTTATTCTTAGATATTAAAACACATTTTAATCTCTATGTTAATACGAGATGCCAAAACTTTAGACCCCTTTTTACGAAAATTGCGCGGACGCAGGAGCATAAAATTTGGCACACTTATAGTTTATGTGCAGGAGAAGTGCAGAACGCTAACATTTTTCAATAATAATGCATATAAAGTACTTTAAATCAATAAATAAAACATTACCCACACTACCATGCATTTGACACACACAAACAAGTATATTGATGATAACGTTAAAAAAAATCACAGATGGCGCACTAAAAAGGTTGGAAACAAAATAGTTGGTCTTGAGAAATGAAGATGGCGTTCTTATCAATAAGATATTAAAATTATTATGGTCGAATTTCGACCAACGGGCGACCACTAGTATCAATTAATTATGTGTGAACGGATAGAACAATTTCACCATTTTCATTTTTTGTTTTGTTAATTATTGTCTGTGAAAGTTTATTTTAAAAAATCCGATAGTTTAGTGTTACGTTAATATTACAAAATTTAGAATTCCAATATACGCGGTTAAGATAAGGACATCGTCTTCCGGGTCAGACAGCCATAGTACCTGATAAAAAATAGTTAGTCAAAGTTTGGTAAACATTTGTTAAGCTCGAAAGTACTAAATCTAGTTGAGGCTTAATCTAATTTTTATATATAAACTGACTTTGACTGACGAAACCTAACGTGATCAAGATGATTCTTAGTAGTCTGGTAAAGAAGTGAGTTTCCTGCGAAAAATAGTTCTTGTAATCGTAAAAATATGGTTATTAGTAATTTGGATTCGTTAAAAATTTTTAGTAATTGGAATTTTGGAATAATCCCGCTCTACAAAATTACAATTGTTATAAACAAAAAAAGAAGATAAAAAAAGATTGTCTCCGTTTTGTAGCTGTAACTCGAAAAGTATTAAAGATAATTGAAATTAAAAAAAAGACCTTAAAAGAGCAGAAAAAAAATGTCAAAATGTAATCAAATGTTTGGTAACATTTTTTTTATAATAACAATTTTGGAATTTTTCATTTTTTGTTAACTTTAAAAATTCATAAAAAACAAATAAAAAAATTATAAACTTTTATAAGTGATCTTATGAGAATGTAAAGCCTCCAAAAAATTTGTTAATTAATTATTGAATAACTTCAACAAAAATGAAGTTACCAATTTTTCGCCAATTTGAATATATTCTTTCAAGTGTCTCTATAATTTTTCAATTTTTACAAATTTCTACAAAAAATATTTATTGTTGCTCGCTTTTCGCGGTGGCAGTGAGCCAGCGCTGAAACGGCCGCGCGGAACCCAATCTTCAATGTTACATTAAAGTTATTAATAATGGAGCTACAATTCCGAGCGTCGAGACATATTTTACTGAAATTTTCTCCTCTTTCAGGATCTTTTTTTTAATTTCAATTATCTGTAATACTTTTTGAGTTACAGGTACAAAACGGAGACACCCTTTTTTTATCTTCTTTTTTTGTTTATAACAATTGTAATTTTTTAGAGAGGGATTATTCCAAAATTCCAATTACTCAGATTTTTTTTCCCAATCCAAATTACTAACAAGCATATTTTTACGATTACAAGAACTATTTTTGCAGAAAACTCACTTTTCGACCAGACTATAACTACATTAGTACTATGTAAATTATGCACTTCGGCTATATTCGTCAAGATTCGGAAATCCGAATGTATTTTAAAGATATATACATAGAGTTTTTACACATAATAATTAATCATTGCGCTTAAATAATTAAATTTAGAAAAAATTAAAAGAAGAAGAAGAAGTTTGTGTGTTGTGTGTGTCAAATTTTATGAAAATGGGTTATGCAGTTTTTACTTATAAAATTAATAAACAAACATACAAACTTTTCTCTTGTGAACTAACTGAAAACAAAAGAGAAACGACATCGTAACGTCAAATCAGTGAATATTTTTAGTTAAAGCAAAAACTATATAATTTTTAAATAAACCATCCGAATGCAATATACGAGTATAAACAGAGGATATAGATCAGTTCAGCCCTGAGCCCAACAAGCATTTATACACCTACCACAGTAGACACCCACCTAATTTTTTTTCTATTATAAAGTACCACATTACCAGTATTTAACGGACATTTACTAATGTAAATATATTTTCAAAAGGATTAATTACTACTATTATATTAATAGCGGCAGTGTAAATGATATTTCTTTTTTGATCATTATTAACGCTATAAAAAAAAATATCTGCCTCGAATTAATAATTTTATTTTCCCAACAACATTTTTTTATTATTATAACGCTGTTGACGCATCGAATAAATGTTAGTCC
>NJDD01000657.1:134624-179895 GCA_002245505.1 Calephelis nemesis | reverse complement strand
ATTGTGGATACAAGCGTCGTCCCATCGATTATCTAAATGCTCTTCCGCCTGCGCAGCAACGGTCCCCAGAAAAAGTCTATGCCAAAACCAACAGCAGCTAATAGAAAAAGATCCAACCTTCACATTTTGGGCTTATTTAGCTGTAAGTATTTATTAAGGTTTTATTTTCTTTTGCTAGTTCCATTCACTATCAGATGAAGAATAAGTCTTGATTTTGGTAATTCCGCGTAAGCAGTGTAACTGTTGTGGCAAGAAGTCTTTTAAATGACACAGAATGTGACAAGCCGAACGTTACGCTTGTCACATAAAAGCCCGGTGAAGTTGTAAAAACCGCGAGGTTGGCAACACATTAGTCATTCAAAAAAAAAAGCTTGTCACATTCTGTATGCTACCGCCCGCCAACGAGACCAGAGCACGAATAAAATAAGAGCTCGGGAAACAATATAAATTGTCACGTCCTTCGCATGTGACAACCCTACCTAAAGTTAATTTCCGTTCACACAACGAGTGTTACGACCTCGAGACTCGTGTGTTGTTGTGTAGTACGGTAAGGTCGAATTTCTGAGGATGCCTCGGTTTCGAGGCGAGCCATAAAGTTCCCATCACCCAACACCGGGACCAAATCACGAATAAAGTCCACACGTGGGAAAAAAACACCATCACGTCCTTCGCCAACCTTATTGAAGACCTCACGACAGAGGACACCAAATTGCAATCGACGTACGTTTCGCCTCGAAATCGAGGATTCTTAGGCAATAAGCGAGAAGGAAAAACAAACATATCTCCGTAAACATCAGCCCGGTGTTGGTTCGGGTTGATGAGTAGGACAGACCATCTGCATCTCAACCAGGGAGCTCATAAGAGACGAGGCGCAGGTATAGGACTATTGCCAACAAAACGACTCGTGGTGGAGTGCTGTGCAGTAGCTTGTCCGGGTAAGAATCCATCGCCTGACCTATCCCTGCCGCCATAATGATTGGCATACTCCGGTACACAGAGTAGGGCATAAGGTAGACTTGCGCGGGATAGCGAAGCGTTTATAACATCTATTGTTTCTTTAGGCCACCGTTATCTTTTACCATCAAGAGAGCCGCGTGATCATTCTTTTCACTAGTACACAAAAAAATGCTTCCGCATTTATAATATTATAGTAGCGCCAGGCTATGACGGCTGATTTGAAGTTTGTCGTATCTCAGTAAAATATTTATTTTCATAATATTAAAAACATGTGAGATTTAATATATTCGGCTAGTTGTGGGTATCCTGAATAGGCTTTTGCCTTTTGCAGTGCATGCCATACTTGTTACCTCTCAATACTAAAAAAAATTGGTTATATTTTTTTCGATAATAAATTGACATTCACATCACTATTGTTGTGTCAAATCAGCCGTCATAGCGTGCCGCTACTTTATTATGGATGACTAATGGCTATTATTAATAGCCCAGAGTTAGGCCTTCCTAGGTTTTGTTGCCAAGATGTTTTAATTAATTATTGGAAAATAGCAGTGGTTGCCTAGTAACTGATCTAAATCTTTTATCTAAGATTTGGTTATTAATATTGGCTGACAGGCGAGACTCCTAAGTATTAATTTCATAGGCAATCTGTAATTTAATATTTGCAGTCAACCGTCACAGAAACTAGACTCTAGCCTGTTCCAACACTGAAACCGACAGTTTCCGTTTTTTGCTGCTCTGGTTTCACTATCACTAAACAAAACTATTTATTTCACTTAAAAAAATGACGATACGTTTGTCAATTTTCCCGACATTTGAAAATCGATTTCAAAAATTTAATTTCATTTAGACGAGCATTCTGCGTTTTTTTGTTCAAGTAGACATCAGTACAGACACACAGTCTTACTGCAATACTAAGTTATTTCTACATATTTATAATAATATTTTAGAATCTCTATGATGGGCAGCATCAAATGCATTTCCAAAGTTTAGGCTGCGTTCAAACCACACGTGCACGCCACGCTCGTCCTCACCCGCGTCGAACACTTTTAAATTTTTTTTTGACATAATTTGAGCCCTATTGTCACACCAGTATTCTCAAATTGCATTAACCAAATCAATTCACTCACGCCAAGCACCCGCTCCGCGCCCGCCACGCGCTAACTCCACGCGCATCCCGCCCTCGTACTGCACATGCTTTGCGCCCGCACTTCAGCTATTGTTGTATTGACTGTTTATGAGTTAAAATTGCTTGTAATTTATAATAAATCAACCTAGTCAAATCTATTTTGTTATACACTTACTCACTTAGAGAATGCCTTGAAGCTACTATGTCGAGTGATCGAACTCCAATCACTAGTAGTATAAGCGGGAGCAAGGCGTGCGCGATGCATTATGCGTACCAAGCGCGGGTCTAAGACGGGTTCAACGCGTGTGCGTGCTAGGCGCGTGTCATCTGATTACGGCCTAAACGAGAACAAAAAAATAACTAAATCACTTTGAACAACAACATTATCGCAACGAATGTTGATTCGGATTTTGAAACTCAATTTCATTCTCGCAAAGTTTAACAGAATTCATTCGTTCGTTGTAACGAGAGACCATTGTCTGTAGTGAAAGTATGAGAAAAGCGATAAGAAGTAACTCAATGATGCGCCATTCTCATCGCGACTTCTAAGACTTAAACAATGTTTAAAATCTTTTATTTTATATTCTACTAGCTCCTTGAATTCTGCTAGATCGTTATTAATAAACTTAATTATGTTTAAAACTAATTATTACACAGATATTCCCACCAAGTCTCTTACGAGGTAGGCATGCAGGTTTATTATCCCAGCCTTCGTTTGACACCATTATAATTTTTGGACTATAAAAATAGTAAGTAAGATCGGTAGGAACAGTAATATTACCGCCAAGTCTAGCAAAAAACCAGCACCGGCGTTACCCACCTTTTCTAGGCCATTTTCGACACGCTTAAAACTGGAAACCTAAATCTTCAGTATCTAATAAGAAATTTTAAGACAGTGTATTTTTTAATTTTTATTTAATTTGAAGACGTAGTTTACGGTTTATAAGTAGTCAAAGTTTCGGGAAACAAAAAGGAAATATGATTTTTAGATTTCGAATAAAAATGTCACCCTGGACATGTGCCCGGTTGGCGACGCGATAGCCTTGCTTGTGAAAGCTTGATATCAAATTGTGGGACTTAGTGTGTCTTCGGCTAGTCTCGGGTGCCCTGGTTGTCCCTCCGTATACATCTTTAGGAATACGAGAATAAAGACACTGGCGTCATCAAGAGGAGCAGGGAAGGGCTGCTGCACCTAGATATTCAAAAATAGTTGCAAAATATAAAGCAAACAGTTCTCAGACTTTTACTTGACTTGTTTGGTCGATTATTCCAGCACGTTGAAACTGGAACGATTTTACCCATTCCGTTCTTAATATTTCGTACGACCAAATACTCTCCGCTCTTTGCTGCTGTTAAAACGAAAAGGCAGGGGGAATCAACATGTGGGTGCTCTAACATCGGAATGAAAACATACGTTTTTCCCCGTGTTGTCCCGGGCTCCTTTGCAGAATAAACCATCTGCCTTTCTTGCCAAGCAGCTCGTAAAAGGCGAGCATAGGCTTATCATCACTAACACCGTGGCATCTGACTAGGTGGTAGAGTTTCGCAGCGACTCGCCCGGATTGGTACCACCGCCTTACCTATTCCTGGCGTCATAACGTCATTACGTGTTCCGGTTCGGAGGGTAAGGTAGCCGGTAAACTTACTTTTGCTCGAGGCCGTACATCCTGACCTCAGGTTGGCAACGCACCGTTACCACCTTTGGTTTCTCTAGGCGGCGTGAATTTCTTACCATCAGGAAATCCGTCTGCTTGTTTGCCTTCCTATAATACATAAAAAAACATACATGAAAGGCTACAAGATAAAAGCTACATATGGTCTAGAATTTATATTTTACTCATTCATGTCAACTGTTTTACTCTATTTTAGACAAGGGATACGTTGCGTTATTTAATTTACTTCATTAGGAGTCTGACCCAGTGAAAATTGTAAAGCCAAAAACTGGTTATGGGCAGCACTCAGGACTTAACGTAATAGCCGCTCATGCAAATAGTAGAGCGTTGATAGAATGATTACTGGTAATCTTCTTTAACAACGTAATAGCGAACTTGAAAACCAACGTGTGACTTTATTGACCACCGCTCGTTGTCCTGCCTTTGATCGAATAAACCATGATTCAGGCGATAGTGATATTTTACCATAATCTACGTCCAGAGCTTCTTCCGCGCGGCATCATATTGCTTTAGCTTTTCTTACGTTGTAGATAGTAGTGGTATTTTGCTGAGCACCAACTAAACTTATTTTATGTGTATGCTGTCTTTCTAATTAAAAAAAGAAAAGAGATGGAACGTTTTAGACCTATCAAATTAGTCAACGTTTTTCGGGGAATAGATAAAAAAGCCTGCAGAAATGTGATGTACAAATTACAAACTAATCTCACAGCATTAAACGTGTTTCGGCTCTTTCTATTATTGACGTTAAAGGATGATAGCATTACCTTAAAATTAGTTTATTGTCTGGGATGTTAGGTTAGGCCAGACAGGGGACATGTACAACATGTCCCCTGTCTGGCCAACTTTCCGGACAGGAACATGAAAATGCTAAGTGCTGTTATAACTGGAACAATAAGTAAGGCGGTAGATTCCTACCCGAAAAAGTTGTTACATGATACTGTACAACTTCTGGTCTTAATAATGGGTTATGACCCATTTAATCTATGCTCTCCTCCAGCTACCAGGCAGGTAGCAAATATTCTGTTTTCAAAGAGGCTAACAATAGCAGATGCGGAACCAAACAAGTAGATAAAGATATATATATATACATATAAGTTATGCAAATTATTCTTTATTTACATAAGTATTCCATTAAAAAATATAATATGAAGAGACTGTGGCCAATTTAACGAATGTTTTTAAAACAAACTTCGAATATTAATTTCCCGATCAGGTTATAAATAAAAGGCCAAGTGCTGGCATTCAGCTAGGTCGACAACCGGTCGTCGATGTCGAGTAGTGGTCATCTCAATCGGATATGCGTTTCCGGGACTAAACCTTATGCAATACCTAATAGGTACACTTTCACTTAGAGTTTGAGTTTAAGTATGAAGTAACTAACGGTCTTTTACTTTAAGGCTGAGTGCACATTGTAGTCATGAAAGTTTAAAGATAAAGTTTTGAGTGTTTTGTCGTTGATGTGTGCGCTGGTAGAAATAAAAAAAAGATTTAAAAACTAAACATTAAAAAATAATAAAGATTTAGTATTAATTATATACTACTTATTATTTATATGTGTTTATTTATATTAATAGGTTTCGGTGCCAAGCCAATTTAATGAAAAAAAAAAGGAATGAAACCTCGGCGAAATCGGTATACATAAAAAATATACCGGCCAAATTGAGAGCCTCCTTCTTTTTTCGAAGTCGGTTAACAAGCGTTAGCCAGACTCGTTGCGGGTATTAGCTTATTTTGTCTATGAGAAATGTTCTTCAAGTTTGCGCGTCTCCGTATTTTTTGTAACGCATTAGTCTGTCTTAAAACTATCGTGACTAAAGTGTGTGCTTAGCCTAACTTTGTAGGAAATATCTCAATTAGCCTAAGAACTGACGGAGCGACTTTTGCTCGCGCCCGCGGTGGTTGCGATTCCGCAGATTCTGTAGAATGTAGATTTAAATGCAAAACGTAAGAGCACATTTCACAACGCGTTATACACCCGCAGCGCCCGCGGTTGTTTGCGGTTCACGCGGCACGCGGTCCGCCCGTAGAATCGTACAAGTTTGCGAGCATGACTTCAACCACGACGGCTGTGTGACCGCACAAATTACCGGTCTAGTGAGTTTTGAAAGAAAACCGCGGGCGCGGATAAAAACCGCTCCGTGAGTTTATAGTCTTAAATATGCGACATTGAATATTAGGTATAATTTAACCCCAGTATATCTGTAAAAAACCAATTCAAATTACTTTACCTTGTCGTGATTTAATGCTTTTTTGAGAGGAAGCTAATGACTCTGAGATGGTCCATTCCATATTACACATTTTTTATGATACTGGAAGGCAGACAAGCAGACGGATTTTCTGATGGTTAGAAATTCACGCCGCCTCGAGACACCAAAGTTGCTAATGGTGCGTTGCCCAACATGAGGCCGGGATGTTAGGCCTTAAGCAAAAGTAAGTTTACCGGCTACCTTATCCTCAAAACCGGAACACGTCATGACGTTATGGCGGCAGGAATAGGTAAGGCGGTGGTACCAATCCAGGTGAGCGGCAAGCATTGACGTTATGGCGGCAGGAATACATTTTATAAACATCCGTCAAACAGTTTTTACGTTAATTGTATCTATCCATTGCTTATAATACTATTATAAATAAGAAAGGCTGTCTATCTATCTGTTTGTCCGTCTGTTGCACTTTCACAGCTTACCACTTAACAGATTGTGATGGAAAAATCAATCTCCGATGGACTATAACAGGGGATGAAAGTTTGTATGAAAATCGTTACGATTCTTTCAATTCGCATCCAAATAGCTAGTTAATATTGTAAATGTGAAAGTATGCCTGTCTGTTAGGCTTTCACGGCTAAAACTCTGGACTGATTTTGATGAAATTTGACATGCATAGAGTTATGGATCCGAGATCTAATATGGCCCGAGGGTTCAAAAATAAAAAAAGGACTATGACAGGTGAGGAAAGTTTGTATGAAAACTCTCACGAAGTGGCGAACAAACAGCTCGTTCTTAATCTATATATATAAAAAAAAAGAAAGTCGGGTTTGTCACAATACTTATAACTCGAGATCCGCTGGACCAATTTTCATGGTTTTTGATTCGTTGGATTTGTCTTCGCCCCGGATAGCAGAATACACCTTAAAAACAATAAAACCAAAAAAAAATAGTTAAGTCGTAATAGTTAAACCGATTAGGCTGAAAATTAATGGAGAGGTAGCTTAGAACGGGGAGAAGGACATGGGGTACATTGTATCCCTTACAACAGCGAGGAAACTAGGAAAAACGACATTTTAATTTTTCCCACACAAACTGAACGGGCGAAACGAAGTTCGCCGTAACAGCTAGTATTGCACAAATATTAAACTTCATCGACGTTATCTTCGAGGTACAAGACCATCATGTGAGTATAACTCATAAACCGCTTGTCAGACCTTGATTAAATTTGTATGGAATGATCTCTGATACCTTCCGAAAAATAATAATTAAAATCTATTTACCATTAGCAGAGTAATCGCGTAACAAACATACAAAAAACATAGTCGAGAATGACTTTAGAATCTATTAAAAATAGCATTATATTTTACTTAACTTGTTTACAAGTTTTAGTCAAACGTTTCTATATATCATTCCCCGTGTTGGTCCTGGCTCCTTTGCAGAATAAACCACCTGCCTTCCTGACAGGCAGCTCGTCACTAACATCGTGACATTTGAGTAGATGGTAGAGTTTCGCAGAGACTCGCCCGGATTGGTACCACCGCTTTACCTATTCCTTCCTCCATAACGTCATGACGTGTTCCGGTTCGTAGTGTAAGGTAGCCGGTAAACTTACTTTTGCTCGAGGCCTTACATCCCGGCCTCAGGTTGGCAATGCACCATCACCACCTTTGGTCTCTGTAGGTGGCGTGAATTTCTTATAATCAGGAAATCCGTCTGCTTGTTTGCCTTCCAATGTCATAAAAAAATTTAAAAAAAAATCATGTTTCTTTAAGTCCCGTTTCAACGGTCTCGAAAAATGAGGATGTTATCTTTTCGCGTGTGGGTTTTTTATGTTTGCGAAACGACTATTAAGCCAATAAGGAATGGATTTTGGTGGTTTTAGAAAGTAAAGTCATGCTTTAAAGGTAGCCAATATAAATTTTGTAAATAAAATAAGTTAAATTAATTTGTAAATAAATTTTGGATTCGTACTAATACATATAAACTGGAAACTCTGCCTACGCTTTTACTACTAAACTCCTTAAGCGATTTTGAAGAAATATGACTCCAATTCAAAATTGCTTTAATTACGTAGATCTATACAAAGATTCTTGTAACGCGTCTATATCATTCTAAAAACTACCACCGGATCGGATATAAGTACACGAGGTGTTAGGCGTATGGTTAGATAAATGAAAATGGTGAAAATGTGGTCAATATTCCAAAATAGGAAATTAGTGAAATTAAAATAAAATTTATTTGAAAACTCTGTATCTGTTAACAAAAAAATTATCACACTAACGACCGGGCTCAGAGATGTCAATTATTTTAACCAGTCATTAAGTTGACATTTTCTATACCTATACCGTTATGGAATTATGATAAATTAAATAGTAATTGACGTCTCTGATTGCGACCGTAAGAGTTGAAATTTTGCGATAAATTCAATAAAAAAATAACATCCTTTTATAAAGGCAAACTTTCCAGATAGTGTTACCAAGTGCGGCATTATTTGAAAACAATTCGTGGAAACTTTTATTTTTTACTGTATAAATTTTAATGCATGAGTTAAAACTTAGGCTATTTTTCTAAAAATCGACCCCCAAAGTAGTTAATGGATAATAAAGGTTTGTATTAAAATCAAAGAATAGCTCTACCCTGACGAAATCGAGGGAAAACACCTATTACTTAGTACTACACATTTTTGTATAGATATATAGATGGCGCTATAATAAAATTGAAGTTGGTTTTTACAGCGCTTGAATTCAAGTTCAAATATGAAATAAACTTAAAAGAAATACGAAAGGATTAGTTTCCTTGCTTATTGCATGTAAGTTGAACTTTTTATTAAAACAGCAGCAATGGTTGCAGACTAGACTGCATTCGGCCTTGTCCCAGATGTGTTTCCCTTCAAGGTTAATTTTGAAACACCTTATATGTTACATGTCCGATCTAAGATATAAGAACGTTAAAATATGCATTTCTATTTTTTAAATAAGAGTTTATACGTTTAATTCCTACACTACACTGCTACTTGTACTTATATTATTCGTGAGCGAGAGCGATTCGTGGCGATTTTATTTCTAATGAAATATATTTCTTTCAGAAAAGCCGTGTACGGAAAGTATTAATGAAAGAATGTATACAGATAAAAAACTAATTTCATCTCCAATTATAGTCTTTGGGGAAAGATTTTTGAAAAAAGAATATTTTTTGTTTGGACGTAGATCTTTACATATATTCAGCGGCATATCAGTGAAACGTCTATCACATACAGACAACTTTCGTACTTAAATAAATAAATGCCCCTGGACAAGTTACATAAATTGTAAATTAAAAAATTTATATAAGTTATATGCTTAGGTTATGCGTTTTAGTCAACGATACTAATACATAGAAATATTTAGATACCAGAATAAAATTAATAAAAACCATACCCGGAAATGCAGACATCTAAATGTTCATCACACAAATGCATACACTGTATAGAATCGAACTCAAGCCTTACAGTTAGACGTTGGAGTTATGCGTAAATGGCAAAGGTTCCCAAACTTATTTAATGTAACGCCCACTTTGAAAATTTGTAATTTTGTAGCGCCCCATCACGTTTTTTCTCGTCAAAATCCTCAAAAATAGCATAATATTTGTCTCGCCTGGAGTTAAAGGAACTATTTTGTTAGGTTTCCTTACCGCCCCTATCTAGGCTTCCAGCGCATAAAGGGGGCCCACGTTGGGAAATACTGGTCTATGGTAACCCCTCGACCATCGAGATGGTCAACTTACAATATTAGTATGGATATATTTTAAATTATTTGTAGGTTCGAGTATTCATTGGGATTATCAGCGGTACAGCGTTTGCAATGTTCGAAGGCGCCGTGATCGCGATCTTGAGAGAACAGAAAGCTGACTATGGTCTTCAGCGGGTCTATGGCAGCATGGGTGGCATGATATCTTCCCCTCTCTCCGGTTTACTCATCGACTATGCCAGCAAAGGAAAGGGCTATACGGATTTCAGGTGAACATCATTTTTATTACATGTTAAATTTAGTTAGTAGTCTAGTAAATTTAGTTTTAAACAAGATGTTCAGTTGAAAACTTTTTATAATGATTGAATTGAATTCAAATTTAATAATTAAGGTCAGTAAAACTGCAAAAACCGATTCCAACTATTTCTCTGAGTAGGTACCACGTCGCGATTTGATACCTAATTCTTTTTTGGAAAGATTAAAAAAGATTTTGAGTCACATTTACTAGTATAGTGCTAATAATTTGATAGTATTTCACTTTTAACATAGGTATTAAATGAAAAATGTATACACCAAAGTAACATGCAGGTACTAAGTACCCTATCAATTTTCAGTCAAAACAGTTCAGCCGTTTTTAGTTGTAAACATTGTAACTAACACGACTTATTTATATATTAGATATAGTATAGCTCAAAAACTACCTGTAGGATCTTGGTAAAACTAATATTGGACCACCTCGGAATCATAACCTATATTTCTTAAAAAGAACCTTTAAAGTCCTTTGGCTGTAAGCAAAACCGCGTTGAGTTATAAATAGTGTTACCAACATGACTTAATTATATATTAGAATAAAGTATAACTCATAAACTACCCGGCGGATCATTGTAAAACTAATATCGGACCACCTCGGAATCATGTATATTAACTATTATTATTTCTAAAAAATAACCTATATTTCTAAAAAATAACCTTTAAATCCTTTGGCTGTAGGAAAACAGCGTAACAAACATACAAAAAAACATATTGTAACAACATATTGAATCGGTTTAAAAATAAAAACACCAAAATACGTCTCGAGTTTGCAAATCAAACAAAATATAATATTTGGAAGCCAGGCAGGTTTGTCAGAATCGTGTGGTCTGGCACTCGATACTCTCTGCCTACCCGGTAAGGGACTTGGCGTGAAGATATATATGTATGTGTATAATATTGTTGACATAGGTGTAAATTTCTATAAATTTTAAGGAAAGAAATATTTCGCCCCAGACAGGATTTGAACCTGTAACCTTTCGTCTCGAGCCGACGAATGCTCTAACCATTTGAGCTACAGAGGATTTAAGTCTCGTGGCAAAATTTTTAATTTCTTTCTTTTCCCGTTAACGCGGGCTTTTTATTTCCTTTAAATTCATAAAAAATTAACCCAAGCACAGAGCAAGTGCTAAAATAAAAGTACCTTGATCGGTGTAAATGTTTTGCAACACTAGGTACATAAAACATAATGTTGCAAAAAAATCCTTAACAAAGTCATCTTTGCGGTCATCATTTATAAATTATTTAACATTTTGCGGTTTCAACTGTAGGTAAAGCTTCTTGCAGAAAAATTAACAACAACATAATATATTATTTATTTTTACATAATCTGTTTTTTGTTCAATCCTAATTATTGTAAGTGAGTTAGCTACTTGGTGCTTTTGTAATCTATACATTAATAAGTGATGCCAAAACTTTGGACCCCTTTTTACAAAAATTGCGCGGACGCAGGAGCATACAGTTTGGCACACTTATAGTTTATGTGTAGGAGAAGTGCAGAACGCTAATAATTTTCAATAATAATGCTTTTGTAGTACATACATTAAAACAATAAATAAATCATTACCCACACTACCATGCATTTGACACACTCAAACAAACGTATTGATAAATACATATAACGAAAACAGATCACAGATGGCGCACCATACAGTTTGGAAACAAAGTAGTTGGTCTTGAGAAATGAAGATGGCGTTCTTATCAACAAGATATTAAAAGAACAATGGCCAAATTTGTATAGGAGCTGGACCTGACTTTTTTTGTCATGTCCCAAAAAAGGCTACACTTAGATTGGTTTGTTTTTAGGTAGTGAACACCATCCTGTTTGAAAATTACAACTAAATAGCCACATTTTTTTATTATTACGTCAACTTACTTTGAGGTTAGAATCCGCAATTACCTTTACACGACTGTGGCGTAGCATAAAAGTGTAGTCAGCGATAAGTAATAAGAATTATTAGCGATCCCGTTTTTATTTATTTCGATTTCCCTTAGAGAATTATTTAAAAATAATAAAATCTGTCATTTGTCAAATCTGTCAAAACGCATGTTACTATTATCTGTCCATCAGACTCCAGAGTTTGATGTCAAAAACCGCCTGTCCAGCCGGTTCGTGAAATCTAGTCTGCTTGGAAAACAGATTTTGACCGATAATTTAAAGTAAATCTTTATAGATCTTAACTTGCATGTATAGTTTACATAACAAAGATGGCATAACATCACACGTATATAGTAATGTAATGCGTATATAGTAATTGAACTCAATTACAGTTGAAAACTAGAAAAAACGTAAAGAAATCATAATTATAGTCTTTGATTACTAAGTGATTTCATATGAAAAGTCAACAATAAGAAGCTCCAAAAACAAAAATAAGTAGAAAACTTTTTGTGGCTACTTAAAAAAATATTTCGTGTGTTTTTTAAGACCTTAAAAATCAGGGAATTTTTGATATATATGTCTTATTGGGACGCCATGGTTTGTGGTCAGGTACGATTTGGCCATCCTTCTTTATTGTGCTCGAATTTCGACCAATGGGCGACCACTAGTTTTGTTTAAATACTTATGTATAGTGCCACCAATATATTTGTTCAGTAGCTGAAATTGGAACTAAACAGCTATTTCGTAATGCGTCATCCCGCTGTAGTTTTTGAAGTAGGTAAAAACACCGAGAAAGAAATTCCGACAACTACATTATTGTTTTATTTTGTTGTAATTACTAGTTTTTAGGTAAAATTCTTTAAAAGAAACACATGACACACCAGTGACGCTGTTTACTGCACATATAAGTTGGCGGCTCTGTATCATTGTATAACCTAGAATCAAAATAGAATTATTAATAAATAATATATTTTCGTAAATGTCTAACTCAAATCAAGGTGGGGTTTCCATATTTTGAGTTTAAAAGGGGTGTTAAATGTTTGTGTGTGTTTGTCCGTGTCATTTTTGAATGGAAAAATCGGTCCTTCCGTTCGCGTTTTTTATTTGTAAGTTAGGTACGTTTATGGCCTACTACAAAAGTCTACTATTATTAATTAGTCTGTGAAGCATTAAACTAGCGTTCGGAATAAATCCGTATGGAAATTTCAAAAAGGAAGTAGCAACTCCAAACAAATTTATGAATCAAATCATATTTCTGAGCAGCCCGACCCGGGAATCGAAACCGGGAACTCATGTAGTAAATGCCAACACTGAACCACTAGAATACAGAGGTCACAGTAAATCAGTCAGGTGGTGAGATAACAGTCAGCTGTAAAAAGTCGGAATTTCCACTGAATGTAATTAATTACCTCTAGTGTAATTAGTTACTAATATTATAAATCTATTGTCTGGTTCCCGTATTCTTAGTTTTTGGTACTTATAAAACAATAACGTGGGAAACTGTACTGTAACCGCCTCGATGGTCGAGGGGCTAGCGTACTCGCCAACTCCACCGACCAACCGCGAGGCTAGGGTTCGATTCTCGACGATGGCAGGTATTTGTGTAATGATAATTAGATATCTGTATTTCCGGGTTATATTTGTATGTTTATTTAATTTATTTCGGTATCTATTTAAGTATTTTTATGTACTACTACCCATAACACAAACATGTAATTGCTTACTTTTTAGTTAGGTTCAATTTGTGTAACTTGTGCAGGGTTATTCATTATTATTTATCATGTAGAGTCTGGACTATTGTATGGTTATTTTTTAATTTTCAGAAGACCCTACAAAAATCGATCTCCTCCATGACTGAGGAATTAGCGTACACGCTTAGCGCCATCCACCATACACAAGGCTCGGGTTCGATTTCCGACACGAATGAATGAATAAATGTCTGCCGTTTGTATTATTAATATATATGTATATATACGTATGAATGTACATTCGAATTTTGAAAGTAGTACCAGTACATAGTATATAAATATCGTTGACTAACACCTCATATATCCCGTGGTGGTCCGAGTCCGCTAAGTAGAATAGGTCTTCAGCCTCTCGTCAGGCAGATCTTTAAAGACGAGCGCAGGTTAAATAAGTTATAACCAAACATATCACTAGTGGCAGTATCCTGTGCAGCAACTAGCCCTGGTAGGGATCCACTGCCTCACCTATTCCTGCCAACATAATAATTGCCATGTTCCCGTCTGGAGGGTAGGGTAGGGTAGAATTGCACAATATGTCTAATATTCCTGTTACAAGACAATGACGCACCTGTTACATCTTATGGTGTCTATAGGCCATGGTTACCTCTTACCACCATAAGAACTGTGTTTCACATAAAAATGAATGTAAATGAGGTTAACGTGCCTATTAAAAAACGAAAATACGCTCATGTTTGAATTTAGAATAAAATTCTTTTTTTATTACAGGCCAGCATTTTATCTGTACGCGGTTTTGAAAATTCTTTCTGGGATATTGATGCTGAGCATCGACCTGAAGTTTAAGCAGCCTGCGCAGAATCTTCTAGAAGATGTCATCACCGTCTTCCGTAATGTCGAGCTGGTGGCTCTGTTTACCGTGTGTTTTGTTATGGGTATGTCTACTTCTCTTCTTTCTCTACTTTTATTTGAGTATTCATAACTAACGAGCTGTTTCTCCCAACTATGTCAGCGAAGAATATTTACGATTTTCATTAAAATTTCCCAATATATTAGAAACAAATAATTAACTTCACTTGTACTTTCTATTTAATAAATTGTAAAAAAGTATCTTCACGCCCAGATCCTCGAAGAGGCAGGCAGATGCACAACCGGATACCCACGATTGTCCGAAGACAGTAAGTCCCACAATGTGATAGGTGGCAAGCCTATCGGCAAATAAATTGTATTATTAATAAATAAACTGAATTCTAGAAATTCTAGAATGGAATTCCACTAAGCACCGACGATAAGAAGAAGAGAAATCCCAATATATTCTTTTGGGAATCATTTTTTAAAAAAGTAGCTTATATATGAACACGTGTCTTTAAATATATTTATATCAAATATATATATCAAAATCGGTTTAGCAGCTAAATCGTAGCAGACAGACAGATTTTCGCATTTATGGTATATAAATAAGTAAGTAAGTATATATATTTCGCATATTTATACTTACGGGGAAGGCAGAGAGTATCGAGTGCCAGACCTCACGATCCTGGTAGACCTGCCTGGCTCCACATTAATTACCCTTTTTCATACAAACCCGGCAGTTTTGGAGAATCTTGACACCTCCTTCGGATAATACCCGAGTGATTCGATCGTGGAATGTCGACCTCGGTCTCCCCGGGTACCTACATCCATTGATACCACCGCGACCGCCTTATCTATTCCTGCCGCTATAAAGTCAGCACTTGCCCTTGACATGTACCGGTTCGAAGGGTAAGGTAGCCGGTACATTTACTTTGCTCGAGGTCTAACACACAGTCTAACATCCCGGCTTCGGTTGGCAACGCACCATTACCACCTTCGGTGTGTCTAGGCGGCGTGAATATCTTACCATCAGGAATTCCGTCGGCTTTTTCCCTACCGTTCAAAAAAAAATTTATTCCACGCGGACGAGGTCGCGGGGACAGCTAGTCTGACATATATTTCGATGTTAATTTAAATTTTAATTAGTGGAAGGTAACGTTGGGGTTGCTGATACCCCTGAGGCATATTACACCTAACATAATTAGGTGGGTAGCTCCGTCGACGTTCATAGTATATTTTGGAAACGAATAATTTCATATTACATTTCTAGGTTTGGCTGTTTATTAATAGTCAATAATAATAACCTATCTAAATATATTAACAACTAACTATCCTAGCGAACATTGTTCCACCCGTTCAGTTTGTATGGGAAAAAATAAAGAATATTTTTCCCTTTTTACCAGCAGTTTTCCCGGGTTTTCTCTGTATAAGAAACTTGTCCTGGCAACAACTAACACAATACAAAAGAATTAGCCAAATCGGTCCAGTCGTTCGGAAGTTATACACTTATCCATACAAATTTAACGATTAATTTTTATATCATAGATAAAAGAATAGTGGTTGCCTAGGTACAGATCTTAAGTACCCTATCTTTAATCTTAGATTATTTAGTATTTAGTTATGAAAGCATATTTGTCGAACAATTATAATGTTGGTAATTACCTGGCAAGTTATATTTGTTTAATATGTCCAGAGATATTATATAAATGAAAGTCATGAAACACACGAAAAACATAAGAGTATTAGGATAAGAAAAAAGTCGTATAGACCTTTCTTTACTATCTTTAAAATGCTGGACCTTTGTTTAGGATATTTTTTTTTAGATTTAAAGGAAAATATTTTTTTTCCTTTTTTGAATCCATTATAATATCTACTCTTCTAAAAATGTATCCGTTTTTTCTTTCAGGCACTGCATGGGGCTATATCGAAAGCTTCTTGTTTTGGCTGCTACAAGATTTGGGAGCTTCTCGTTCATTGATGGGCGTCACCATAACTGTGGGTGGGATTGCTGGTCTACCTCTCTTGGTGCTGTCTGGCCCAATCATCAAAAAAATTGGACATGCCAATGTGCTGTTCATAGGATTTGTGTTTTATGCTATTAGGCTTTTGGGTAAGTGGGGAAAACTCCAATGTCTCATTTAGCACCTTTCAGATACTACGAGTATAAGTACAGTACTACTATTTAAATTATGCGCTTCGACTTCACTTTTTTTACTCTTTTTACACTTTATACTTTTATTTTTAAATTGGCTGACCTAATCTAAATTTGAACGAAATGATTAATTATGCAATAACTACTCTATATAGATATCTTTAAAATACATTCGAATTTCCGAAGCTGGACGAATATAGCCAAAGCTCATAATTTAAATAGGTCTATACATAGGTCTTCAACATCTTTCCATTCCCGTATCTGTCAGTATCTACACAACTACATACATACATATCTTCACGCTAAGTTCCTTACAGGATAGAGAAGAGAGTATCGACCGCCAAAATGTCATGATCCTTACAAACTTGCCTAGCTTCCTCTACTTATTTTGTATGAAATTGTAAGAAATTGACGCTATCTAGAGTCATCAAAGTTTGTAATGGTGAGTTGGCAATCTAATGCCGGGATGTTAGGCCTCGAGCAAAAGTAAGTTTGTTCGTACAATAATTTATTCGACATATGACTGCCAATATTTTCTTTAGTCAGGAGGGGAAAATATTCATGTGCTCAAAAAATCTAAGTTCTACGTATTTTCTGCGCAGGTTCTACTTTAATGTATGCTCTAAATATTGTGACATCTAAGTGCCTCTAGTTAATCGTTATTTAATCCTAACCTTTTATGGTTTCGTCTTCTATCATATAATCAATCATTTCGTTGTTTATTCTTGTATTATATAGTTCCATTTAAATCGTACTTTCTAAAGAGAGCTCTTGCCCTCATCTCTTTTATATTTTACTGGGAAAATACGCTGGAAAATCACGAATCCAAGCTAGATTTTAAAGTAAACTGATGTATTACCTACACCTATTTGTACTGTACCAGCTATACCTTAAATAGATGTAGTTATACTACACACATACAAATCTTCACGCCATGTTCTTTATGGGGTTATTTTTCTACGATTTAAAAGTGTTGAAGTACATACACTTTTGATGCAAAATGTACCAAAACGGGGACAACTTTATCTAGGTCCAGCGATTTCTTTGTCATTTGTAAATGAATTAAAAAAAAACTCCTAAGAGCGTAACTGCCGAGTTGATTAATTTTTGGTTGTCTAAATGATAGCTGGAGAAGACTATACAAAGAAAAGAACTTTGGTGCTCTTTACCACGATATTATATTTACTCGCATACATGTCGTATCAAAGCTTTTTATTGCATGCCACTTTACAACTATTTTTTTACAACGAAAACCATAGCTAAGGTCAAAAATCAGCACACTTTGCCATTAGAACGGGATCTGATGATGAGATACTAACTACTAAATCTTTAAACTTTTTATCTTCTTAGACGACATATTAATAAAAAGTCTTTTTTGCAATAGTCACGTTAAATTTTTTTATTTAAATTTCAGGTTACTCACTAATTTACAACCCGTGGTATTGTCTGATATTCGAAGCTCTGGAGTCAGTGACGTCATCGTTGTCGTTCACTGCCGCTGTGACGTATGCAGCGAGTCTCTCCTCCACCACTACTGACACTTCCGTCCAAGGACTGCTTGGAGGGATTTATTTTGGAGTCGGTAAGTTGGCAAAAGGGTTCTGGAGTTTAACGCTATCGTTGATTTATTTTGAATACAAGAGTAAGCAAACGAGAAAGTTAGTCACCTGATGGAAAGTGATCACCTCCGCCCACGGACATCCGTAGCACCAGGTGTATCACAGATACGTTGCCGACCTTTAAGGAATCGGTACGCTCTTTTCTTGAAGGTCCCTAAGTCATAATTGTTTGGGAATACAGCCCTCGGTAACTGATTCCACAAAGGTTTTGTGCGAGGTAAAATATGTCTTCTAGAAAGTTCTAGATCGCCACGTGGTTGATGATATGGTCATTTTCGTAGTGAAGTGCCATTTTAATAGTAAAACCAATTTAAGAGTGAGTACCAGATAAGACTGCGTGCGAAGAAGGATGCTGCTAATGTTGCCAACAGAGAAATGTATTTACCCTGAGGTTTTATAAAAAGAATATTTACCAATTACCGTATCGTTAAACCTTTTTTAAGTAATTGTATTATATGTAAAC
The DNA here is from genome assembly GCA_002245505.1 of Calephelis nemesis. Classification (NCBI taxonomy): domain Eukaryota; kingdom Metazoa; phylum Arthropoda; class Insecta; order Lepidoptera; family Riodinidae; genus Calephelis; species Calephelis nemesis. The sequence continues at coordinate 161,236 of NJDD01000657.1, read as the reverse complement.
TATTCGGATTTTTTTGGTAATGAAAATCAAAATTTCTGAAGAAATTTGTAGGTACTTAATGCATCAGATTTCATGTATACATATTTCACAAATAGATAGATAACATTTCATAAAATGTACATATATCGTAAATTATAGGTCAAAATACGTAAGGAAATAAAACGGTAGCAATTTATTACCATAGATAATCCAAAAACACCGTGCTTTTACAACAATTAGCATACGTTAATCATGTACATATATAATAATCTAAAACATCTGAGCCTTTTCCATGAGTTGGTATGGATTACGTTTGGTATGTTACGTGTCGCAATTTATGGCATTTCTGGTCTAAAATGTGTTTCTCTTATTTACCAATACAGGCTCTGTTCAAAGTTTTCATACAAATGATTTACAGAGATGATAGGGAGCACAGTAAACTTGACAAACCGTAAACTCATGGTATAAAGGCTCTGATAACATTAGGTTATAAAAGTTCAATTTTATTCCGTATGCACAATTATCTGGCAAGCATTTAAATAAGACATATCCAAAGGAATAAATGCCATATAAATTTAGATGGCAAGTGTCAAAAGATAGAACCTAATTCAGGCATGCGCCAGCATCTTATCTGTTGAGAAGTAAAAATTGGAACTAAACCGAGAAACCGTTAAACGTTATTCAGCTGTTAGTTGCACAAGTGTAAACACCCAAATTTAATATACACGTTGTTTGGAGTTAACACTTGTACTTATCCAATGCATACATGATACAAGTACACCACAGTGTTAACTCCAAACAACGTGTATATAAAATGGAATTCCACCAAGTGCCGACGATAGCAAGTATATATTCTACCCAAATTTAAATTAACACAACTATATCTTTTTTACTATTTTTTCGCTTCTATCTGGGAAAGAATCACACTCAGAAACACTAAACGCAACACTAGCGACGCTGTTTACGGAGCAGACAAATTGGTTGCACTGTACCTCTTAGACATGTGTTTTAGTATTTTAAAGACAACATTTTAGTTCAATAGACGGGTGTATCTTCGAGTTTTCAAGATGAATTTAATTTGGTTTAAAGTAATTAACAGTAGGGCCAGCCTGATTCTACTAATAGTTCTTAGTCATACCAAGCATGACTTACAACTTTAATTAAATTAAATACAAAAGCAAATATAAGGTAAAAAGTATTGTGTATACATACATATTATATATTCAGTAAATTGTCTAGATATTGAAAAGAAATTTCTACACTTAATCAAAATAACATTTTAATAACACGTAAATACGTGTCTTCATAAAATAATATGGGTCCAATGGTTACCTACCTCCATAGCAGCACACAAAAGTCGAACATAGGTTCAGTAAGTAGCATAATAATTATAGAGATCTCAGGAAATATTACCAAATTGATCTAATCCCAAACTAATCAAATTATACGCTTACGTGATGGGTTTTTGTCAAAAACCCTAATACATAAAAATACCCGTTGCGGAAATTGAACTCGAAAATGAACGCTCACCACTCGCCTTGACCACCGATGCGGTCGAAGTATTATTTATCAAAACCTAGATATCTGTCAACTTTCAATAATATAGGTATACATATGTGAAGTATTTACTTATGAATAAAATATTATTAAATTCAAGTCGTTACCTCAGCTGCATTGGCCGTTTTATTTAACTCTTGATCTTTGACCGCCTTACTAAAAACATGGAATAGCGTACAAGTAAAATTAAGTGGATATTATAGTTCGTATCACATTGTAATAAATACTATAATACCCGGTTAAACCTTGAAGTACTTTAGTTCGTGTTTATAAATAAGACGGTAAGTCTTATTCATTGTAGGGGTTTATATTTCATACAATCAATGTTATTTCAGGTAAGGGTGCTGGAAGTTTGATAGGAGGCTATTTGATGAAATTCTTTGGGACGAGACCAACGTATCAAATATTCGCAGCAGCAACATTTATAACAGGATGTATTTATTTACTTTTCAACCAATTGTTTCTACGGCGAAGAAGCACGGTTAGTGAAAGCGACATCTGTAAGAAATCCCCAACATTAGATATTGAATGTAGTGACACAAAGTATAAATCACCTGATATATCCAGTTCGCCGATAGATGACACTACTAAAAATGATCTACGATCTATAGAGCCTAAAATAGAAGCAGGTCAAGATTTAAAAATAGTTCCTGATAGTATAGACGGTAGTAGCGACTCTGGTGTAGATAATCCCGCTTATAACGATACAGAGACAAACTATTCAACAAACGAAATGAGAAAAGGTGAAAATAAAAATTGACGTTTAGCACTGAGCGATATATATTTTGTAAGAAATAAAGATGATAATATATTGATAAATAATAACGGTGACCTAAGAATGTAAAAATTTAAATACGTAGATAATAATGCTTTTAGTGAAATGTTTTATGAATGAATTATGAATGAAATATAGAGAGTATTTGTTACCATATAAAATAATGTTTATTGCATATATGAAAATATCAAATTCCGCAAATTATGATATTTTTTATTGATTTTGCTGACGCTAATAAAAATAAATGTCTTATAAATCGATTGGTAATAAATAAAAAGGTTTTAATATATATTGAAACAATAAAATAGTGATTTTGGATTGAGTCAATTTTTAAATGATGGTCACAAAATCATTGAATAAGCTTTCATAAATTATTAGTCGATAATAGCTAGGTTTTAATATTTTTGAACGAAATTGAAATTTGACGATTTTTTTAAAGATCTACGTAATTTAAAGTTACAACATTTTTGATTAATACGTGGAAAGTTGAAAACAAAGATTAATGTTTGATATTGTGTGATATATAGTTTAAGTTAGAATACAATTTAGTTAAGATAATACTTATTAATTATTATTATGTACAATAAATTATTGAAAATTTTAATTGTGTTTTTTTCCTCGATTTATTTTCAGACTATTGTTTCGAAATGAATCCATTTTAAAACTTCGTAGAAAACAAGTTCTGACTCTTATTAGTTGTTATTTTTAAATTTTAATATTCAAAATTAGTAGGTTAAAATTAATAAGTATCCCTGGACGAATTTCCCACTTTGATCTAGACCTAATGTAACTAAATTCTATGATCGTGGTATAGGAGTGAAATGACGCTACTACTCAGAATTACGTATAGCAGTATAATTTAAATAAACACCCAGTCCCGGAAATACCTTTGTTCGTCACACGCAGAGGGTCATTTGAGTTAGGCGTATACGCTAGCCCCTCGGCCAACGAGGTGGAGGAGGCAAACTACTGAAAACAACTGTTAAGATTTTTTTGTATTCTAAACTTAGATTAATTTTTCTTTCCGGCTTTTTCCAGCCTTTAGATTAAATTTTTATCCGTTTTACGTATTTCCGCTATCTTAATTAAATGTTTATCATTGTCCTATACAAAAAGCTTAATATCACAGCCCCACGTTGACAACACACACACAAACACCGCCATCGCCTCGTTGGTCGAGTGGCTAGCGTAAACGTCTTACTACACCAACCAACCGCGAGGCTCGGATTCGATTCCCGACCGGGGCAGGCATTTGTGTGATGAACATTTAAATGGCTGCGTTTCCGGGTCTGGGTGTTTATTAAATTTATTCTGTTTTATATTTAGTATTAGTATGTATTAGAATCGTTGAATAACTATGAGTGTTATTCAAAGATTCTAATACATAGAAATACTACACGAGCATATAAATTGCTTACTTTGGGGCTAGATTCAATTTGCGTAACTTGTACAGGAATTTATTAATTACTAGCTGTTCCGGCGAACTTCGTTCCGCCCGTTCAGTTTGTATAGGAAAAATTAAAATGTCGTTCTTCCTAGTTTCCTTGCTGTTGTATGGAATAAAATCTACCCTATATCCTTCTCCCGGTTCTACCTCTCCGTCAATTTTCAGCCAATTAATTTTTTTATTGTTTTTAAGGTGTATTCTTCTATTCGGGGCGAAGAGTAATCCAACCAATCAAAAATCGTGAAAATCAGGAATATGTGTGTTTCAATATATAAGTGTATATACACTTATATATTGAAACACACATATTACACACACCATATATATTTTTAAAAGACGACATATTACTTTTATCTTTGCCCATCTGCTTTTTGATAATGATTTAAACATATAACGAGCAGAAAAACGAGTGCCATAACTACTAAATAAATATAAGTAGATATATTTCCTATTGAATTTTATAACAAATCTCAACAATTTCTGCTTCTGTTTAAGTAATAATGAATTATCGCCAAATATCTAGAACATTATCTCTTTGACATGGAAAACAAATATCTTATAGCACTGAGTATTATTTGAATATACAGGTGTATAAAAAATACAATGAATTTGGAACATACTGTTCGAACTTTCAAGTCAAAAAAAGTTTCTTCATGCCCGTATCCCCGAAGAGATAGTCAAAGGCACAGCCAGGGCACCCTAGATTAGCCGAAGACACTAATTCCCACAATGTGGTAGGTGTCAAGCATATCGCCAGCCGGGCACATGTCAAATACCGGGCAACATTTTTTCTTATTAGAAAATTGGAAAAAACAAATTTTCTGTTTGTTGCCTGACCCGGGATTCGAGCCCAGGACCTCATGCAGTTAAGTCCAACACCTGAACCGCTAGACCGCTGAGGTTAAACTTACAAGTAAAGAACATTTAAAGGTTGTTTCGTGAGTGCTTTTCGTAGTCACTACCTATATATAGCATAAAACAAACTCTCTCCCTTTGTCCCTATGTCCCTTTGTATGTTTAAATCTTTAAAACTACGGAACGGATTTTGATGCGGTTTTTTTAATAGATAAAGTGATTGAAGAGGGAGGTTTATATGTACATTTTATAACCGTGCAAAGCAGGGGCGGGCGGCTAGTTAATACATAAATAATTACTAAATCAAATAAAATAAATTAAATTTCCCCGTGTTGGTCCGGGCTCCTTTGCAGAATAGACCATCTGCCTTCCTGCCAGGCAGCTCGTAAAAGGCGAGCATAGGCTTATCATCACTAACACCGTGACATCTGACTACCATACCTTATGTACCATACGTACTACCGCCTTACCTAATCCTGCCGCCATAACGTCATGACTTGTTCCGGTTTGGAGGGTAAAGTAGCCGGTAAACTTAGTTTTACTCGAGGTCTAATATCCCGGCCTCAGGTTGGCAACGCACCATTCCCACCTTTGGTGTCTCTCGGTGGCGTGAATTTCTTACCATCAGGAAATCCGTTTGCTTGTTTCCCTTCCAATATCGTAAAAAAAATAGTACACATTCAGTAAAGTTTTCTGTCTGAAAATAATAAAGATTTATTAGTACAGTTGTCTATTTCTATGAGGCTTCTAACCAACGTTAGTTGGCTAGTTGTTAAAATCAAGGAACCAAGGATTTGGTTACAATTTTTTAATGTAACGTAGGTAATTGATCTTACAAGTCCCATTAATCGAAATTCGACTATAATAAAATTTAATATTTTGTTGATAAGAACGCCTTCTTCATTTCTCAAGACCAACTACTTTGTTTACAATTTTTTTAGTGCGCCATCTGTGATTTGTTATCGTTATTATCAATATATTTTTTTGTGTGTGTCAAATGCGTGGTAGTGTAGGTAATGTTTTATTTATTGATTTAATGTTCTTTATAAGCATTATTATTGAAAAATATTAGCGTTCTGCACTTCTCCTATACATAAACTATAAGTGTGCTAAATTTTATGCTCCTGCGTCCCCGCAATTTTCGTAAAAACGGGTCCAAAGTTTTGGCATCACGTATTAATATATAGATAGGTCTCTTACCATCAGGAGTTCCAGTTCATAAAAAAAGGCCTCCTCTATCGAGCCTCTTTGGTTACTTGTCAAACTAGCAACCAGACCATGCAGACTATAAAAGTCTCGACAAACTTAAACAATGCTAAACATATTAATTTTACATTATTGATTCAAAGATAGAATATTTTAGGCAAATATGTGACACTTTCTACGGATACTACACGTTCGTGACTTTGATCATCCCGCTAATAGAACAAATTATAACCAAGGCTTGGGTCATCGAGTTCGTGCTATAGGTGCTCTACATACTTCGGTACCGCTAAAAATTATCACAATTTTCTCCTGTCATGTCAATTTAGAGCTAATGCATATCGCAGTATTTCGCTATATTCCACATTTTTAAACCAGACCTTGGTAGAGACAGTTGTTGAAATTGTGACGTAAATGTTTCATTAGTAAAAATGAAAAGTAAATTATTAATTTATGTATTTTCCTTTTATTTGTTGAAGTCAAATGTGTTTTCTTTACATTTTCCTGGCCCTAAAGTGTACGTAGTAACTGCTTCACCAAAACACACAAATGAAGGAAGATCTCCGCCATTTTACTATCACAATTGGATGAGAAGAATGGATACGGTTTCAAATGCAACTTCGACGACAACCACAATGTCTCCTAGGGAAAAGACGCCAGATTTAATCTTTGCCGAGTTTGAATCTGATGGGAGCAAGGAGAAGTCTATTAGAAAGCTAATCGAAAAAGAAAGAGTTACTGTAAAACCAACCACGATGAAACCAACTACATTAAAGTCAACAACATCCAGACCCATTTATGTACCTGAAGAAGAAACTCATCACGATTCAACAAAACCAGATCCTGTAGGAAGCAAACAAGATGTATATAAACCAAGTTCTTACAATATGTTCGATGATTACTATGACAGTGCACCAGCTCCAGTTTATTTACCTTCAACAACACCACCTACTAGTACTACAAAAACTAATACTCCAACAACGTCAACTTTGGGGCCAATCAATTTGCAAAATATTTGGCATATCATAGATAATGAAAAACTCAATCAACAATCCGGTATCTGGGATGAGTCATCGTTAGATTCTGATAATGGACATATAACTGCTGAACAATCTGAGTCTCCTGTAAATCAGGACATAGACAGTAAAATTGAAGACGAAATGGTAAATGAGCAAGGCGGAGATGATGAAGTTAAAATTGATGATAATTTTGCTTTACCTGGGTATGTTAGCAATTTTTTTACCTCGAATTAATTCACTTAATTTCATATTAAACTAATATTACTTATGTGTAACTTACTAACATTAGTTATGCCAATGGTTTGTTATTTTATTAATCCTATAATGTACTAAAAATGAACATATTATTATATATTGCCTATAATACTTACGAGTACCATATAACCATAAATGTTAAAAGATTGTATTCTGTAAGATACGCAAATTCTCTTTATGAAAATAATCACAATACAAAAATAATAACTAAATTTGGTTCAAGCAAATTACTTGATGTACTTTATTATTTGTTTTTTCTACAATACATTTGAAATTACCTTTTTCAATTTTCAGGATTGGAACCCATCCCGGAAATGGAGCAGAAAACGAATCTCGAGCTATCCGAACCGAACCTAACCTACGTTTCCCTTATGTCAACCTAAAACCGTTTCAAATGAAAAAGCCTCATAATATTTTAACGAATAGCAAGAAAAGTAACATGTTCAATAGTTTAGATAACTTTTACGATTTGAAGCAACCAATTAGAGGTGAAGCTCAGGACGTCGTGTCTATGAGTCAAGCAATTGATCGTTATAATCCAGCTCAACCATATTTACCTAAACCAGGATATGACAGCAAAGTGTCAAAACAAAGTAGTACAAATATAGGTCCACCAAAAGCTACCGCAAATCTAGTTCCTCCCCCANCCAAGAATAACAGGAGATGATTTTCCATCTCCGTCAAGTTACGAATCATTTCCACCTTATGCACCTATTTCTAACTTCGCACCAGCATCAGCTCCCAAACCGGCTCCACCTCCACCACCACAAACTTCCGTAATGAGCGCACCCTCTATTCAAACGTCTATTGACGCCGATGGACCGGATTCCAATGGCGACGATGATGGGCCAGTAATGGATTTGGGATATAGATATAAGCCCCCTTCTGGTCCTCCTCCATTTGCTCCAACAATTCCCCCACCACCTAAACCATTTCCAGGTTACTCTTACAGTAAACCTAACTCCCCAGCTGATCTCGCGCCACCAGTAGATAAGCCTGACTTTCAAGGATATCAATATAAAAAGCCTGAACCTCCTCCAATGATGGATCAGATGCCAAATTTCCAAGGATATCAATATAACAAACCGGAACCAGCAACGGACATGCATGATTTTCAGGGATACAGTTACAAAAAACCCGATATCCCCGAAGATCATAAACCACATCCTGCATATGACGCTCCAGCTGATAATAGCGATCATGACACTCCGCCACCAAGTCATGACTCCGATTATCCAGAGCTAATTTTTAATAAGCATCACGACGATGACAAAGGAGGCCACGATATGAAAGAACACGATATGGGAATGATGCCACCACCGCCTCATGACATGAAACCAGAAATGGACGACCATGGTTTCCCAAGTGATTTCCCCAGTGATTTAAAATATCATCATGATTTCGAGGAACATGACCACGATCATTACCACTATCACCATCCAACGACAACGACTGAGATGCCTCGTGTGAACAGATACAGTTATTACTACTTGGGAAAAAAATTGTATTACCTACCATTATACTTTAGTGTCTACTTCATTGTTTATGTAGGTGCTTTGATCATCAAGGCAGTACTGCGTCACAAAATCGTTTATCCCAATAGTTGGAGACCGAATACCACCACAGCAACCTTCTTCTCGAAACGATCAGTTGATGAATATTTGTCCAATGACAAACTTCATGAGCTCACGGGCAAAGTGACACACGCAATAGCTACCGCAGCAGAAAAATACATAAACACGAAAAGTAAAACAAAATAGTTTCTAAGTAGGTAGATAGTTTTATAAAGTGTTGAGAACTGGACATATTTAATTATCTTGTGCCATTGTTTGAATATTCGTTCATTTCGCAACAATATTTGTGTTATTTGTTTAAAAATAAACATAGTGTTAAATTTTCGAATTATTATTTTAATTATACTGATAAACCTGAATATGTTGTTTCGTTTTTTTTACAGAGAAAGTTTAACCAATTTTGATCTCATTTTAAATATTTAAATAATATTAGCTTTTCTTGCTTTATGCTACTTGTTATCTGCTTATTTTTCGGTAGGTATTGGTGCTGGACTTTTTTTTAAAGAGCTATACCAACGGTTTATTTCTTAGCTCATAAGAGATGAACATCGGTTTACTCATCCTTGCTTCCGCAAGCAAATAAATCTGACCTCTGTATAATACTATCAAAATACTGTAACAGAGACAGATATTTCCTTCGCTTATTTCATATTCAGTAACTTCTCGCTCATATCCCCGAAGAGGTAGGCAGAGGCACAACCAGGGCACCCACGGCTATCTGAATTCCCTTAGTTCCACAATTTGATAGGTGGCAAGTCTATCGCCAACCGAGCACATATCCAACCCCTGGCAACGTTATTTTTATTAGAAAATTGAAAATACATTTTTTTTATGTCTGACCTTAGGATTGTACCCTGGTCCTCAAGAAGTCAAGTCCAACGTCGCCGGACAATTGTGACCGTCTCGTTGATCGAGTGGCTACCGTACACGCCTAACTACATCGACCAACCGCGAGGCTCGGGTTCGATTCCCGACGGGGGCAGGCATTTGTGTGATGAACTTTTAAATGCCTGCATTTCCGGGTCTGGGTGTTTGGTAAATTTATTCTGGTATCTATTTAAGTATTTTTTATGTATTAGTATCGTTGACTTACACCCATAACACAAAATTATAATTTGCTTACTTTGGGGTTAGATTCAAATTGTGTGACTTGTCCAGGGATATTTTTTTTTATTAGACCACAGAGATGATTCCTTACTATACCATCGTATTACCTATTTATAGCACCATAACTCCACCACTGTTAAGTTTATCACCGTCATGTTCCAATCTACGAGTAAGCTTGACGATAAGCTTACTGTTGTATTATTATTGTGCTTATGATTACTCAAGAAGTTTAATATCGTAGCTTCAGGCTTGCAATGCAGCATTACTTTCCTTGATTTTTATAGACGTATTTTTTTACCATTAGGAACTCTTTTGTTTAGTTGCCATTTTAATAGAACACCTTAAATTCTAAAATAAATTTCATTAGAATCACTAAAGTGTTTGAGAAGTTGTGAAATCACGAGGGACTGGATGAAATTGTTATTTATATAAAAATATCTCCACCTACCCTTACTTGATGTGACTTAAAGTATAGCTTACTTAAATTATGCGGATCGGCTTTACAATTTTTACTCTTTTTACATTTTATTCCTACTTCTATTTTAAAATTGGCTGACCTAATCCAAATTTAACCGAAATGATTAATTATGTAATAAAAACTTTATATAGATATCTTTGTACTTTACATTCGAATTTTCGAAACTTGACGAATATAGCCGAAGCGCATAATTTTAATAGTACTATTGAAAAGGTATGTATTTGTATATAACTGGGTGAAAATGTAAGGAACATAATAATAACATGTTCTACCTTCTCGTACTCAGCACCTGAGAATGATAAAACCTTCGTCAACAACTGGAATGTGCTGAGATTGGCACATGAAAACAAACAAAAATATCTTCAGCTTGTGTTTATGAATAAATTTATAATTACAGATTTTTTTATGTTTTAAATAATTGAAAAAACTGCAAAAGTGACTTCGATTTCAATATTAAGTTGACAAAGTAAAAAAAAATAGTTTTTACAAAAATTAATTGCGTCGCAGGAATCGATTTAAGACAACTTGTATAAAAATATGAGTTGAACATATAACCTCTTCTTTTTTTAATTCGGTTATAAACGTATAAATCCAACTTTTCTGAAACTTACCTCATCTTTAACAGTTCTAAATTTGAAAATTAATTGTATTTATTGCCTTTAGCAAGTTGGCAACCCAGATAACTTAAGTGGTATGTGATAATTTTTTAGCACATCAACATTCAGCTACACCTTTTATGAGAACTTAAGGTAGAGAAAGAGCAACAGAATCATTTTCATCATCCGGCTGCAGACAAGGGTTATGTTTTTCGAATATTATGTGTGTTTGTTTAATTTTTATAAGATTATAACTTTCATTCATCATATCGTTCATATCGTTGTGGAATTCTTAGATTAATCGGTTAAAAAATTTAATAATGCAATGTCCCGTGTTATAATATAAATATTTGTGTCCCTACTAACAATACTACACCCAAAGTGTACATTTGTATGTATGTTTTTGTACGTCAAGCGTCTAGTGCCCGGTCCTATATTCAAAAACCTAGTCGTTTTTCTTACGAATAGTAGCTTTTTGTACGAATAGTATAAAATCTAACTACGGTCATTATTTATCGTATCTTAACTTTAACTATGAGTGTACTCGTGTAACTATGAGTAGGTAACACTTTGTCACTTTTAGGCAATTAACAATGGTTATACTAACGGATTATGATTCATTTATTATAGGAAGCTTTAATCGAGTTATGTCCCGTTCCAATACTCAAGAAACTAGTTGTTTTTGCATACGAATAGTAGTTTTTTGTACTAATAATAAATATTGAACTACGGTTGTTCGTTGTTGATTATTATTTCAAAACATTTTGTGTAACTATGAGCAACGCTTCGTCACTTTCAGGCAAACCACCACTGGTTATATTAACGGATTAAACAACGTTTTTAAAGGAACAAGCTTTATCGATTTGACATCGAAATTAGAACCTGGTTAACGATATGTCCACTTTTATATCGCTATTCAAACGGCTCTTATTGCGAAGAGGTTTGTAGGCTCTTCAGCTCAAAGTATTAGAGAAAGGAAGAAGATGTACAAAACGAATTCCCAGAAATTACTTCTTTAAAATACAGAGCAGGTTTTTAACGCTTAAAAGAAAGTAAGGTAGATAAAATGATTTGTTTCAGGAAATATTTAACAGGGACATGATATACAATTTTATTAAGGTACTTATTAAATTAGCGACTAAGCGATAATTGAAATTTTCCTAGACGCGATATGTAGCGCGACAAATTTAATTCGCGTAGGCGTTAGGCTGTTTTCACAGAATTTTATTACAATTTGCCCATTAGTATATAAGACTAGCGGTCCGCCCCGGCTTTGAACGGGTATAAAATATACATGTAAACCTTCCTCTTCAATCTCTTTATTTATTATAAAAACCGCATCAAAAGGATTTTAAGGATATAAGCATACAAAGGGACATAGGGACAGAGGAAGCGACTTTGTTTTATACTATGTAATGATATTGATGATGATAAGAGAATTCTGTACATTGAAAATATAAAAAATAGGCGCAGACAAAAAGCGGCAGGAGCACACATTTTTAACATTTTTAGAATGTTTGTCCGTCTGTTTGTCGATATCAGAGACTCTTCTAAAATATTTTTCGTTTTGAGGAAGGTTGCAATTTATAGCACTTTACTAAAGGGGCCGAAATACATATCCGCGTTGCAGTACCGCTCCGCTAGTATCAGTAGCCGATTGTTACGTCACTACCCTCCATTTATCTATTTTATTAAACAGAGCAATATATTTTAATAACAAATAAGCAATAAGTTTCTCACGATGGTCTCTGGTAGAGACACGTCTTCATAGACGTCATCGTAACGACGCTGTAACGCAAACGGACGATTTTAGCAGTGCGGCACCGTAACACGGTTATGTGTTTTTGCGGCTTTGGGTGTTCCCTTAGGAGAGGGGTAAAAATCAAAGTATAAATTAGGCTATAATGTTGTATAATTTTAGTTGTAATAAAGCCAAGTTGTCGCACAGCACTCTACCGGTCTAGTTGGTCATGTCTTAGCTAACTCATATTGTGCAATGCATAAAAACGAATAGAGTGCTCTTAAAATAATGGGTACGTTTTTCACAGTTTTCCCCAATTTGAGTGGAAGTATGAGGGTGGACAGTTTTCCACAATTCAACTCCTAAGACGGTGAAATAAGCTATGAAATTAAAAGAAAAACACAACACAAAAAGAAAAACTCTTAGGGTTAGAACCTTAAAATTGCGCTCACGTATTCCTCTTATAACATAGCGTAGGCACCCACTAAGAATTTTACGAAACCCGAGCCTCAGGAGAGAGGAGAAACGAAAAACGGTTTTATGAAGATATTTATTTGAAATAAAATTATTTAATTTGCGATTTTCCGTCAAAAAAATGTATACGTATTGAAACGTGACAAAATAGGTAAGACGGTGTGTTATGAATGAATTGGACTTCCCAGAAGTCAAAAATCCCATATATATCCAGCTCCACACAATACACACACCACTAAACTATTTTATAAGCACCAACAATACACATACTACTAATAACTCAACGTACGTTTCGCTTCGCAACCGAAGCATCGTCAGGAGGATTAGACTGCACACCACTTTTGAAATATTCATTCCATCCTTAAACCGCAAAATTAATGATATAAATATATCAGCATTTTTAATATTCAACCTTTATGGTAAAACAGAGAATGTCATTTTTAAACCGTAGGGCCAAAAACCTAAAACTTTGGACAAGTATCCATTGCATATCCTGGGCATTCACTAAAGATTGATTTTTTAAAATTAAAGTTTCAAAATTGGTCAGGTTCAGGGTGAACGTTTTGTATATTTTTTTATACCTTTAATACATTTGATAAATCAAATGGATTGAATGCAGGGAAATGATAAGAAAAGTTTTTCAGCCTTTTCCAAAATTCAACCTCTAAAAATTTCACCCACGTATTCCTCTTATGACATTGGCATCTACTATGGACTTTTCAAAATTCATCCTTATCAATTCTTAACTGTATTTATTGATAAAATCTATCAATTATCCCTATCCCTAGTAGTTAACTGTCACCGAGAGCGACCGCTCCTTTCGCTTCAAGCAAGAGATCAATTTTCAGCAAAGCGGAGATGAGAAATGTTTATGACACCGTTCGGTTAACGTAAAGTTATCATCTTTGTTTATCAAATTTGATTTCAGTGATTTTCTAGCAACACTCAAAGCTCGAAAGTTTCTGTACTTTTGAAGCTTATGTTAAGTATTGAATTTTTACGCTTAATCTTTAGAAGAGGTAGGTAGAGGCACAACAAGGGCACCCATGACTAGCCGGAGACATTTAGCCTGCAATGTAATAGGTACCAAGCTTGTCACCAACCGGTCACATTATCCCGGGCAACGTTATCTTTATTAAAAAAATTAAAATTCGCTATTTCTAATTTGTTTTGTTGACCGACCTGGGGATCGAACCCGGGACCTCAAGAAGTTATAAGTATATTTGACTCTAAATGTAAAAAAAGAAAGAAAAAACCTAGCTGCTACAGGTTTCTATAAATAACTAACTATTTTCTGGCAATCGTTATAAAAAACCTGTAGATAATAACAAATTCCTATTATTTACATGAAATAAAATTTAATTAGAAATGCGTAAGTAGAATAAGCTTATTTTGTCCCAAAATCTAAATAAGTAACATGGTAACCGAGTAATTAAAAACGCTGGTGAAGCTGCCGGTAACTGCTAGTTTTGTAATAAATGCTCGAACTACAGTAAATCATAACATTTGCCAAATTTTATCAGATAAAAGCCCGAAAGTTCACCGAACAGTAAGAAACTATCGGTATATCTTACTAGTGAAACCTAAGATTTATGGACTTACTGTAATATCTTGTCATCCAACCATTGTATCAATCTTAGTATATATAAATTACGTATCACGTTGTTTGTCCGCGATGGACTCCCAAAGTACTTAGCCGATTTCAATCAAATTTACACACCGTGTGTTTGAAAGATAGAATAGCTTACATCTCAATTTAACGCGAACGGAGCAGTGGGTAGTACATAGTATAAAACAGTATACTAGTGCATGGTATAAAACAGAGTCGCTTTCAACTGTCTGTCTTTAGGTATGCTTAGAACTTTAAAACTACGTAACAGATTTTGATGCAGTTTATTTTAAAAGATAAAATTATTCAAGAGGATGGTTTCTGTGTGTTATATATATTGAGACCGCCTCGTTGGTCGAGTGGCTAGCGTACACGCGTAACTACATCGACCACCCGCGAGGCCCAGGTTTGATTCCCGACGGGGGCAGGCATTTGTGTGATGAACATTTAGATGTTTGCATTTCCGGGTCTGGGTGTTTATTAAATATATTCTGGTATCTATTTAAGTATTTCTATGTATTAGAATCGTTGACTAACACCTATAACACAAGCATATAATTTGCTTACTTTGGGGTTAGATTCAATTTGTATGACTTGTCCAGGGATATTTATTAATTTATTGATGGTTGTTCCGTGTGAAACTGAAATAAAAAAAGAAAACATTTTTATTCACATTGACCTTATGAGGCACTTTTCACATAAAACCTTACAGTATCAGAACTCGGCCACACACTGAGAAGATCCGGCAAGACTCAGAGCACTTGTCCTTTTTCTCGTTTTAAATTATGTGTGCAGTAATTAGGTAAAGTGGTAATACAGTATAAGAGATTGGCATGAGGAGTAACAGGGGCAGCCTGCTAGTTTATAAATAAAAGTAAAATAAAGCTTACCCAGCTTTTACCCAGCTATTTATTTTTTCAATATTTTCAATGTACAGAATTGACCCTTTTACAGATTTATTATATGTATAGATGAATTCGTCTATTAGATTGGCAATTAAATAAATATGTATTTAATCAAGATAACATTTTAATCAAGAGGATTAAATAAAAACCGTCATCTAAAATTTCGTTATATAGCAGTTAGGTTTTCGGATCATATATCTGGGTTAGTATAATACAATCTTGTTCACTAGACGCATTCAGCTTCCCAGTGTACTTTCTCTCAGACAAGAATGAACCGACAATCCTGTAAATTCAATTTACATACCAATAATAAACACATACACGACATGTTTGCTGTACCCATACACTTTGCTCCCTTTTCGTGGTTAACTGAGGCGATTCTTCATCATTCTATCAGTCTCAATATCATCACTGCCCAGTGCACTACATAAAAAGTGATAGTGGAAATATTAGTTATAATATTTGGTTATAATGTCAAAGAATTTGTTAACAATATCCTTTCATGGGGTTGTATTGGCGAGCGCTGTGGCATTTGCTCTTTGGGCGGTTGGTGTTGACGCAGGGGCTGCAAGATATGACACAGCTACTCCTTATACACCCCCCTACAATAAATATAAGTACATACCACTACAGTAAGTTTTTTTGCTTAGTTTAATGTAGTTATGGATATGTCCCAAATAATTTGTCTTCTGTACTAAGAGACGTCACTTACCTTTTAGTCAGCCAATAATATTAATATTAAGTATTTTCTTTACAAAATAACGATTTAATGACAGATTAAATGTTTATTGACCTCTCTTAGTGCGGGCGTTAGTATTACTAAGCATGTAAGATAGAATTATATAGGCAGAATGTCCAACCACATTTTGTGGGTTATCAATTATTTATTTATTTGTCAATCAATACATGGAAAGTATCATTTGAATCCAATTTGTTAAACAAATTTAGGTATGTATTAGATTAGATGTGTATCTGACAGATGAAGTTTATCTTACATTTAAAATTCTCGTGTCACAATGTTCTTTCCCGTACTCCTAAGAAACGGCTTGACCGATTCTCATAAAATTTTGTGAGCATATTGAGTAGGTCTGAGAATCGGCCAACATCTATTTTTCATATTTTTAAGTGATAAGGGTGACTCACCCTTTTTTTTTTTTTACTAAAATCACATTAAATATATAGCAGAACAACGTCTTCTGGGTCAGCTAGTATTTTATATTACTTTGAGATATAAATTCAAATCACTCTCTACCTTTATAACGCTCTGTATCTCTTAGGATGTTCATTCTTCCTTAAACACATAACTATTTTTACTATCACATAGAAGGTTTCACTGGTTATAAATTAAAAATGTGTAAAAATATTCTAAGAAAAGAGGAGTACGTAGTTTTTATGAATAGCAAATCTTCTTTTGATTTTTGCGCATTATGGTTTATTACAAAATATTATAAAAATGTAATTATAATATCTAATCCTAGATTCAGTGCCGGCTTTAGGGTAGGGCGCGGATAGGCGACCGCCCAGGGCATAGGATACTAAGGGGAACCTCCGCACACGTATTGTGTGAGGTTTTTACTTCCTCGTTAAATTCTTATAAGCAAAAAAAAATGTGATAGACTAGACAATTAAATTTAATAACATACTAAGCCGTATTTACATGTAAATGGACAAATGTAAAATGAATTATTGTATAGAGCAACATAGGCAAATTTCGTATCTATGTGTTTGAGCTGAATTTACCTTATGAATTGTGTTTGACCTTATGAATTTCGCCCAGGGCGCTGGTAGAGCTAAAACCAATTCCGCCCCTTAAATAATCAATACCTGTCACTAGTGTTTGGTGTTAAATTTATATTTTATGAATATTTTCGTTGACTTCTTGAGATCCCGGGTTTGACTTCCGGGAAGGTAACGTTGACCGGGATTGGATATGTGCCACCTATCACATTGTGGGACTTAGTGTCTTCTTCTTCGTTTTTAGTCGTGGGTACTCTGGTTGTGCTACTGCCTATCTCTTAGGGGATATTGGCGTGAAGATCCTATTTTTAAGAAATACACGTCGCTAACAGATGCTGGCGCTTCATCATGAGTTTAGAGTTTATTTTGTGTATCTATTTATAATAATATTTTTGTATTCCAGCAGTAGTCAAAATGAAGATACATCTCTATCGACCGATCTTGAAGAGACATCCAGTCCGAGTGTTCCGATATCAGAAATGATACTGACTGGACTACGGACTATCTTGGATGTGGTCAGGAATATAAACAAGAAGCGGGCTAACACTACCACCACAGTTTTGCATCCACTATCAGCTAATTCTACTTCTAATCAGGTGAGACACTAACGCTTTAATTTTTTTATGAGATAAGAAAGCGACCAGCACAAGGATTTCTTTCAGACAGTCCTCCGTCATGACCTGAATACGACAATGCTAAACACTATTATAATTTTGGCAGGAATAGTTAGGGAAGTAGATCGTTATCCAGGAAAGTTGCTGCAGACCACTCTACCTTTAGAGGTCTTGTTAATAGACCATTTAACCTACGTTTGCTTCTTACGAAGCCAGGCAGGACTACAAATGGTCTCTTTCCCCTTTGTGGTCTATCGGTCTGTCGTTAGACTGGACTTCTTGATTTTCTTCTTCTTAAGTATGTATTTTCACGCCCATATCACCCATATCGGGCAACAAAAAGAAAAATGAGTTTTTCCAATTTTCTAATAAAAAAAACGTTGCTCGGGATTGGATATGTGGCCAGTTGGCGACAGGCTTGCCACCTATCACATTGTGGGGCTTTGTGTCTTCGCTAGTCGTGGGTGCCTGGTTGTGCCTCTGCCCACCTCTTCGGGGATATAAGCCTGAAGATACTTTTATAATTATAAGGCTTGTCAAGCTTAGCTTACAAGTTCTAGTAAATCCTACATCACGTTATTATAGTTTTTTTAATTGGGATGCCGTGCCACAGGTAATACACCGAAATTTACAACATACTATTACATAGATAGAATAAAAGATATTTAGATTAATTATCTATAATTCTATATCTTTTATCTATACTTTACAAAAAAGGACGTTCATTGGTTTAGGAAATCTCGTTGGGTGGCTATTTTTTTGATGAACGATTCAGAAGATACGGCCAGGACGTTTTTTTTGTTGTGAACTGTTTGTCGAAGTTATGGGAAGGTTTAAAAGACAAGATACAAAGCATCTTTGCTTAAAGAAGGAAGGAAGGATTAAAGATAAACTCTGCGATAAAAATAGGAAAACCAATATTTTAACTTTCCTAATCATTGTGATGTGGAATGAAGTTTGACGGGACGGTTACTTAGAAATTATTTATAATCATAATCATAATCATAGTAATAATCATAATAATCATTTATTTAAACACTATCAAGATAACCACTTGTTTTAGGTGAAAGTTACGCAACTTTTACAACCTGTCACTTTGAAAATGATTAAATTTTTATGAGACAAAACTGTCACCAATGTCCAATAGCCCATAGGAAACTAGGCCAGTGTAGCGGTACCGCCTGAAGTAGGTGACCTGGTGGTGGTGCTAATTTGACCGTGGCTATTCATATTTAGACAAACAATTTACTTTTATCTGTGTACCGAAACCGAACTTATCTGGTTTTCAACCGACTTCAAAGGAGGAAGTTTTCAATTCGACTTTATTTTTGTTAATCTATTCGGCCAACAGTAAACCGATTTTGACGGTTAATTAAAAAGATAGGTCATGATTTCGAAGTGTAACTTACTTGTAACAAAATCGCCTCGTTGGTCGAGTGGCTAGCATATACGCCTAACTACATCGATCAACCGCTAGGGTTGTACTCCCGACGGGCGTTTGTGTGATAAACATTTAAATGTCTGCATTCCCGGGTCTGGGTGTTTAAATTTATTACGGTATTTGTTTTAAGTATTTTTATGTATTACAATCGTTGACTAACACCCATAGCACAAGCACATAATTTGCTTACATTGGGGTTAGATTCAACTTGTGTGACTTGTCCAGAGATATTTATTTTTTATTTTTTCCCAGTGAAACAAAGAAAAAAGAGATGGAATGTTGTACAGATCTCAGAGTAGTCCGTACACGTAAACTAATGACGTTTTTAATTAGCGTTTTCTGAAGAATATATTAAAAGTTTGTAGAAATGTCTTCAAAATAATATAACAGCACTAAACGTGTTCTGTTTTAGCAATAGTGTTAAGTTTTTAATAACCAGAGGAATTGAGAGGAATATTTAAAATATGTGTTAAAACATATTTTACAATTTTATTAAAACACTAGCTGTTCCCGCGAACTTCGTTCCGCCCGTATAGTTTGTATGGGTAAACTAAAATGTTGTTTTCTCAGTGTTCTCACAATCGCACAGGATAAAAAGTATCATATGTCCTTCTCCCGGTTCTAACCTCCCCACATATTTCCAGCCTAATCGTTTGGCTGAACCGATTAGGCTAGAAATTCTAGAATTCATTCTTGAGTTATACGTAGTGTAACTAACACCACTTTCTTTTATATATATAGATATGACAAAAATCTTGAGATTATTTTTTATAACAACTGTAATTAGGCAAAAAGTAATATAAAGACATCACCACATAGTAGTCACACATATGTATCACAAATACATATACATACTTCTTCACAAATAGAAAGCTATTGCTTTGATTGAAATAAGATAGTAATAACTAGGTAATAGGAAGATGCATAAATTCGCGGGATTGGTACCAAACTTACCTATTGCTGTCCATAGCCTTGTGAAGTTGTAAAAACCTCGCGATTAGCAACAAATTAGCAATTCAAAAAAAATTACTGCCGCCGTAGTATTGCTTTAATTGAAATAAGAAAGTAATAACTTAAATTTTGTTTAGAATGTGCGCAACGAAAGTGCAACCAATCATATTTCTTTGTTTTTTTTCGTCTACTTGGACCGTTTTAGAATCCTTAAGTGAGTTTTTTAAATTGATGTCCAGACTAATTTTACCTATGGAAATACATGTTGCCCATATAAATAAATAAAGTAGAGGTGCGGTTCTTTCCTTAAGTTAGGAACCTTCTCTCAACATCGGAACACGACATTGGCAACCACTGACTATGTTTATATCTTTAAAACTAGGCAACGCATGTTAGTGTATTTTTTAAAAAAAAAGAGTGATTCAAGAGGAAGGTCTATAAGTATAATAAAGCAATAAATACTATACGTTTAATAAAAATATTAGTTGGGACGGGCTGCTAATAGAAACATAAATACGTGCAAACAAAAAAAAATACATTCCCCAAGTAAAATACGTAACTTATAGGTTCATTCTTTTCTTTTCTTTTTTCAGTTACGTCGCACCAAACCAAAAGATGGTAGCGTCAGTGGACGAGGATTTGAAGACTACTACGACGAGCACCACCACCACCACGAAACTACCACCGCTAAGCCGATGAAGCAAGGGCGGTACACTGATCCTTGGGCTGGGTACTACGACTGGATCATTAACGAAGGGTCTTTCAAGTTCTGGAGCGCATTCCAGGTAAGTTTTCGACTTGGTGGTGGTACCGAAAAGAGGGGTGATATAGGTTTAATGTGTCTCTTTTGAGGTGTGTCTGTGGTATTATCTCTGGACAAGTTACACAAATTGAATCTAACCCCCAAGTAAGCGAATTACATGCTTGTGTTATGGGTGTTAGTCAACGATACCAGTACATAGAAATACTTAAATAGATACAAGAGTAAATTTAATAAACACCCAGACCCGGAAATGCAGACATCTAAATGTTCATCACACAAATGCTTGCCCCCGTCGGGAATCGAAAACGAGCCTCGTGTTTTGTCGACGTAGTTAGGCGTGTATGTTAGCCACTCGACCAACGAGGCGGTCAATATATTAAAGGTAACAAATGAATCGGTTTCGATGCAGATTTTTGTTTTATATACTTGATTGATATTTTATAGACTTGATGGAAAAAGCTCTTAGATATATTGCATTATGGGTAGATTTTATCGGGGTATTAACAGTTTTCATTATTGTTATAATTTATTCACATTTCTTCTTATTTTCTAAGTTTATACATCTAAGACAAAAAAAAATTTAAACATAAAAAATAGATTTCCAAAGACGATGACCTTACAACTATACCGTTAGTGGTCAGGAGACAGAGTGAGGAGGGAGACAGAGTGAGGAACCTCCGCACAACACGTGCCGTCCCCAAAACTGCTGCCTTCTGAATCCGGCCCTTATCAGAGAGAGTTGCAGAGAGAGTCTCTTAAGGTGTTGGTCGAGACTCTTCGCTATAAGACCGTTTATTGACACAACTAACGACTATGATTATGATTATTAATATTGCAGGTAAAACTGGCCGTCTTTTTAGGTAGGAAGGTAAACAGATTGAAAGACGGACGGTAATAATTGCTTATAGACACCAAATAAGTTATTGCTAAATTGCCTCCTGAGCAAGATACTTATGTAAGTTTCCTTTTCAAACCGAAAGACGACAATAGCGAAAACAGACATAATGGCCGGTTGATGGCTCCATCTTGCCTAATTCTCGATTTAAGTGACAAAATAAATGGTAAGAGTAGCTGCTTAGTAAGTAGACAGTAGTATTTGGGAATCTCAAAAAGTAAAAGCTATTTTATGATATTTTATGATATCAGCGCTATAAAACAGACTTTAATTTCGTCAAAATGTCAATTACAGCACATAAAAGTTTAGTGCTTTCTTTCAGAATATATTTATATACCAGAATATATTTAATTAACTGGGTGTTTGGTACCGGAAATGAAGACATCTAAATGTTCCTCACACAAATTCCTGCCCCCGTCGGGAATCGAACATGAGCCTCGCAGTTGGTCGGTGAAAGCGTGATCGAGGAAAACACTCATTTTTTTGTACTAAGGCGACACTAATGAAACAAATGCTTCAGTTTTACAGCGCTTATACATATAATGTATATTATATAACCTCCGTGTTGGTCCGGACTCCTTTGCAGATAGATCATCTGCCTTTAAGCCAGGCAGCTCGTAAAAGGCGAGCACATGCTTACTGTCACTAACACCGGTGACATCCTACTAGATAGTAGAGATTTATAGCGACTCACCCGGATTGGTACCACCGCCAATGCAATGCAATGCAGCCATAATGTCATGACGTGTTCCGGTTTAGAGGGTAAGGTAGCCGGTAAACTTACTTATTCTCGAGGCCTAACATCCCGCCCCCAAGTTGGCAACGCACCATTACCACCTTTGGTGTCTCTAGGCGGCGTGAATTTTTGCCATCAGGAAATCCGTCTGCTTGTTTGCCTTCCATTATCATAAAAAAACAGATGCCATTTTTTCTTACCTATTTAGTTTTTGCGCTCACCGGTTGCATGACAATAATTATTGTTAATGTTACGTGAATAAATTGTTCCGACCTCAAACGCGGTGTAGCGCATCCTAGCGAAAAATTGATATTATTATTTAATACAAAAACTGTAAAACCCGTTGTCTTATGGTCAAAAGTCATAGCATTGACACAGTTTTGTTAAGCGGAAATATTCTTTGTTTTTTTATGTAGTAAAATGTACTAGTGGTCGCCAATTGGTCGAAATTTCAAAATAAATTTTAATATCTTGTTGATAAGAACGCCATCTACATTTCTTAAGACCAACTACTTTGATTCCAAACTTTTTGGTGCGCCATCTGTTATCTTTTTTCGTTATCATCAATATATTTGTTTGTGTATGTCAAATGAGTGGTAGTGTGGTTAATGTTTTATTTATTGATTTAATGTACTTTATAAGTATTAATATTGAAAAATATAAGAGTTATGCACTTCTCCTACACATAAACTACAAGTGTGCCAAATTTCATACTCCTCCGTCAGCTCAATTTTCGTAAAAAGGGGTCCAAAGTTTTGGCATCACGTATTAATATATAGGTTTGCAATGTGCATTAAATTTTACAGGATTTCAATAGTTGCATTCCTAATACATACAATAATTATTTGTATATAATCACTAGCTGACCCAGCAGACGTTGTTCTGCTATATTTTTGATGTCATTTTAGTACAAAATAATTTGGGGCAAAATAATTTGCCACTTCTGAGACCTACTCAATATGCTCACAAAATTTCGAGAATCGGTCAAGCTGTTTTGGAGGAGTACGGGAACGAACATTGTGATACGAGAATTTTATATATATTTAATATAAAATCATTTTAAACAACCCTCGACAAAACCAATCCGTAAATTGTAGCTAAGAACCATACCCGTAATGAGAGCATTCAAACAAGAAAAAATGCTTCGAAATCAGTCCATTCCCTTAGGAGCTATGATGCCACAGACAAACAGACACATTTAGACACTTAACATTTCTATCACCCTTTCCCCTCGCACACATGTAATGTAGCAAAGAACCAACTCCATCATGTTAGCTTTCAAACAAAAAATGAAATGTGAAATGTCAGCCTTGGTCTCCCCGGGTACCTACATTCATCCACAGACATATTAAACTTATAATACTTTTTTAGTCGTAACTTAAAAATACCGACGTTTCAGTTTCATGTCTGGCATCTATAGGGGACGGTTGCCTGTTACCAATCAGATAGCAACATGATATGTCTGCTCTGTAGCAACATACAAAATCTGTAAAAGACACATACTTACATAATTTTATATAATTCGTTAGAACCGTTTTCTAGAAACGCACCGGTCACATTGTTATTGAGGACTCATACCAAGACGTGAGATTATGATTTCAGTTATATAGGGACAAACGTAGTCTCATTTCGGTGGCCGTTATACCTCGGGCTAGTTTATTTTTTTATTTCTAAATTATGTTTGTAATTCACGGTATACTATTTTGCTTTAGTAGCTTTGACGATTTGAGAATGATATTAGTTCTGTATGATAATAAAAATCTCTATTCATTATTTCCATGCGATCATTTCAATGGCATAATTATCATTTCTGTGGACATTTTATCGTTTCGGTCGACATTTTAACATTTCGGTGTACACTTTTCATTTCAGCGGATTCACGGAAATTCCATTTTATTTTGATAGCATTTGATATTATACACTCATACATATGTTACAAATAAGGCTAAAGTTTGAACTGTTGTTAAGGGGCCATATACGCTAAACACGTCAGCAGTTTACTGTTTTTTTTCATACAAAGCAATCATGGATCTTGCTGACAAAAATACACAAGATTAACATGAATATGCTTTACTAGACTAGTGTTTCCAAAACACGATTCATTTCACTTTGCTCGATAGAAAAAAATCAAAAAGTTAACCCTTTTTTGAAAGCAAAACGCAAATGTCTACTTCAAATATGAAAATATCGACACCAGATTTAAGGTAAACATAGATAAGTACTATACCTAAAAGATAAGTGTTTCAGTTTTTATACTTTTTTCAAATTACTTTTATAGTGTCAAAAATAGTGATTTGTCCATTAAGACGTTTACTTTAGAGCGCCATTGTTCATAGTAATCATGGAACGGGGGAGCGCGGTGATTGGCTTTTCTGGCTGACTGAGTATGGGGCCTTAAATATATATAAGTAGATTCCACGATCAAATCGCTCGGGTGTTAGCCAAAAGTGGTGTCAAGAGTCTCCAAAACCGGCGGGTTTGTATGTATGGCTCTGCCAGGACCGTGAGGTTGGGCACCCGATATTCTCTGCACGTGAGAGACTTGGTTTGAAGACATGAATGTATGTACAAGTAGATAACATCACTACATAGTATAAAACAAAGTCCCTTTCTCTCTGTCTCTATGTACCTTTGTACGCTTAAATCTTTAAAACTACGCAAAGGGTTTTGATGCGGTTTTTTTTTAAATAGATAAAGTGATTGAAGAGGAAGGTTCATGTGTAATTTTATACCCGTGCGAAGCCGGGGCGGGCCGCTAGTTGTCAATAAATCCACCGGAATGACAACAAAAATCTATTGATAAAAATTACCCAGGCAAAATGTATATTATATAGGTACTTATTATACTTACAATTAAAAGATATTGCTTTTCGAGTGTTGATTGTAAATGAACGTAGATATCTAATAAATTTAATTATCGATCAATCATTCTTTAAGTACTTGTGATAGATATAACCAACCTATTAATTAACAACAAGCATTTATTTCACACACAATCCAGTACTTGAGACATTGTCAATAAAATAGTCCACCGGAATGACAATAAAAATATATTTTTAAAAATCACTTTTTATCCTTGAACAAGTCACACACAGCAAATTACATGCTTGTATTATGAGTGTTAGTCAACGATACTAATACATAGAAAAACTTAAATAGATACCAGAATATATTTAATTAAACACCCAGACCCGAAAATGCAGTCGTCTAATTGTTTATCACACAAATGCCTGCACCCGTCGGGAATTGAACCCGAGCCTTGCGGTTCGTCGAAGTAGTTAGGCGTGTATGTTAGCCACTCGAACCACGAGGCGGTCACTTACAGATAAAATGGATACACACATACATATTTTTCTACTTACAATTAAAAAATATTGCTTTTTGAGTATTGATTGTAAATGTACGCGGATATCTAATGAATTTAATTATCAATCAATCATCCTTTAATCACTTGTGATAGATATAACCAACCTATTGATTAGCAATAAGCATTTATTTCACACACAATCCATCTTACTTAAGACATGAATTAAATGCAGTCATCAAGGAACGTGATATCAATCTCAGGGTTACATTTTAAGTGTTTCATCTTCAAAAGATTTCCTTATTTTTTGTGCTCATATTATGTGCTTTGTTTTGAGTAATTACTCTGTCTTCCTATTACATATTTTAATAATTATTTTTTGTGAATACGCAATATTTATATGGAGCTAATGGTTTTAATCTTTAGTTAAGATTAATTTCAATTTTTATGTTTCTGTGAGATTAATTTACCGACTATGATAAATAAGGTTATTTGTTTGACTCCTACATTTTTTTGAAGTTATACTTCTTTTGGCGCGTTAGTAAAAAATGATGAGGGTAAATTTTTACGATGCGCGCGCATACCGTCACGAAAAAC
>NJDD01000657.1:84931-103608 GCA_002245505.1 Calephelis nemesis | reverse complement strand
TGTGTTTGCATGTGTGTTTATCTGTGGCATCATAACTCAAAAATATTTTTTTTTTTTGCTGGTGAAAAATGGTAGTTGGTTTTTTAGCACATCCAGTCAAATGTTACTTCCTAACATAGGTATATTCCTAATCTATGCTTGCCACTACTGAACCCTTCATAGGCAAGCCCAACTTGCATTAGGCCAATTTTATATAATTAGTGGTTGCCCATTGGGCGAAATTCGACCATAATAAATTTTAATATCTTGTTGATAAGAACCCCATTTTCATTTCTCAAGACCAATTAGGTACCTACTTTGTTTCCAAACCTTTTAGTGCGCCATCTGTGATATTTTATTGTTATCATCAATATATTTTTGTTTGTGTGTATCAAATGCACTACCAAGTGTGGGTAACGTTTTATTTATTGATTTAATGTACTTTATAAGCATTGTTATTGAAAAATATTAGCGTTCTGCACTTCTACACATAAAGTATAAGTGTGCCAAATTTTATGTTCGCGCAGTTTTCGTTAAAAGGGGTCCAAAGTTTTGGCATCACGTATTAATTTATACAACTCGTATAGACTCGTACAAACATAGAGATAGTCAAAAATTTTAAACTTCATTTTTCTGGTTCATTCATTCATTATAAAACTTAATCTTCGATGAATTTTAATATAAAATGGATAAAGCCGTACAGAATGCCTTTATAACACACAGCTTTCATAAAGTCCGTAAACAAAGTTTTCTTCAAAGCTTCAAAGCACCACAAAGCACAGTATCAGGACGTATGATAATGAGATATTCAACCGGTACTTTCTATTTAAATTGTAAATTATATCGTTGTTTATGCAAAGTAGAAATTATAGAATTATAAATTGCTTATTAAATTATTTGCATAGCGAAAAAAATATTGCAATAATTTTAAATTGATTTAAATATGACCAATTGTTTACTCTTAATTAAACTCTCCTTTAATATTAAATCTCCTTTAATATCTCCCAATATTATAATACCAACACTTTATTATAATATTGGGAGGAAAACAAGCAGATTTTATGATGATAAGAAATACATGCCGCCTACAGACACCCAAGGCATTAATGGTACGTTGCCAACGTGAGGTGGATGTTAGGCCTCGAGAAAAATTAAATCCTCCGAACTAGAACACGTCAATAGCAAGCGCTGACGTTATGGCGGCAGAAATAAGGAAGACGATGCTAACAATCCGGGCCAGTCATTGCGAAACTCTACCACATAGTCAAATGTCAAGGTATTAGTGATAATAACCTATGCTCGTCGTTTAAGAGCTGCCTGGCAGGAAGGCAGGTGATCTATTCAGCAAAGGGGCCCGGAACAACACGGGGAGTAATATCAGATATCTTTAATGTTTAATTAAATAAATCAATCTTAAATTTACAAACGAAAATTAATCTTAGCTAAAATTAACTTTGAATATCGTCGCTTATATTACAACACCGCGAATATGCATTTTCGCTACTTTACGTTGGTGCAGATTCGCGGCGTTTGTGACAAAAATCGACTAATGACAACATTGGTGGTGATAAAATTTTTGAAATTACGGCCTCGTATTGGCTGCTTTAGTAGGATTTTATTGGTCGATTTTATCCGGTATATTAAAAAAGCGCAACGTAAATAATGCAAATTCGCGGTATTGTAATATAAGCGACGATATGTTTGTATCCTGATACCCTTTATAATTAACGAACCGTTTTGCGAGCAGTAATGAGGAAATAACTTTTGTAAGGATAAAGTCAAACTTTTTGTTAAAGCCATTAAAATTTCAAATGTACTAATCGTTTTCACAAAAAACAGATTACAAATTACCTTTAAATACTTAACAGAAATGGTAAGATGATTAGGAAGTGAATATGGTTGTATTTTCAGAAATTGGAAGTTTTTTAAGAAAAAAAAACAAACATGGAGTCGAATTTCCTGGTGCCAAATACCAAAGTAGCAAATATTAAACAGTTGTTTTTTTGTAATTAAGAAGCTTAATGTGTTGTATAATTGACTTGCTGGTCTAGCGGTCCAGGTGTCGGACTTATGAGGTCCCTTGTTTGATTCCCGGGTCGGGCAACAAAAAGAAAATTGGGTTCTTCCAATTTTCTAATAAAAAAAAATTGCTCGGGATTGGAAATGTGCTCGGTTGGCGATAGGCTTGACACCTATCACGTTGTGGGACTAAGTGTCTACGGCTAGTCGTGGGTGCCCTGGTTGTACCTCTGCCTACGTCTTCGGGGATATGGGCGTGAAGATACATTTTTATGTATACATTATTTAAGAGTGAGATACCAGAGTGAAAACCAAAATCACTTACTCTTGATTATGAAATGGTAGCAATTCAGTTGTACTGTTTTATTTATCACGTTGTTATACGTAAAACAGTACAAGTGTTTCTTCATTTAAAAATATAAAGTTTTATTAAAGATATAAGACTTATTATAATTGTCGTTAAGACGTAAAATAATTATTGTATTGTATATGTTTTAAATTGATATTCTGAAAACTGTTTAAATTGTAAAATGCAGATTATGTAATTAAGAATTAAAATATAATTATTTGGATTAGTTATGCTTTAAATTGATATTAGAGACTGATTATTGTAATTTATCATGTTTATTATTCTATTTTTCGTTGATAGTTACAATAATTTTAAATAAATATTTTGGTATTTTTCCTAGAGTACCTTGCTTTTACTTAAATTATATCACTCTACAAAATTTTTGCATTGTGACTGTACAAATATTGCTTAAAAAAGTTGCGGGGCAAACGCCATTCAAAAATATTAAGAACAATGGACGTGGTCGTTTCACCCGGATCGGGCGAAACTCGGCGGACTAAACCATTTCACTGATCATATTGAAAACCGAGTTTAGTAAAACCTTGTTTAGTATAACCGGTCAATAGGCAATACAAAAGTGATTTTGCCGCGCAATCGCTACAAGTTTGGGTAAAAATGGCGGCAAATCGAGAAAATGACGATATCTTTCGATTTATGTGTTAAAAACATATAAATGTATATGTTTTTAGGATCCCTGAGAACTAAGCTACGTAATAACGTAAAAACGAGTTCAATTGTCTGGTATAATTTCGTTCAGTAGCTTATACTGCAATTAAAGTTAAAATTAAAGAAACTATTATTTCTTGAATATCTACTTACCATGTAAAACAGTTTAATAATTAAACATTCACAATTGTTTATAATAACAAGAATTTATTTAACAAAATAATTGACACGATTGACATTTCAATTAAATTCATCTATCAGCCTAAATGAGCTTGAGTAAGGAGGCCACCGCTTTGCTGAATATCCTGACATAACTCTCTGTGGCGACTAAAAGAAATGTTTTTCTTCTTATTGACTTAAAACAATATTAATATCCATAATGGTTTTAAAAATACAACATCATTTTCCATTGTACATTTTTTTAATAAAAGTTATATTAAAGACTGAACATCAGTCCCCCGAGCTCTACTTCAAAATCTTATTAAGATAATCGCTGAGCGGCCACAAGGTTCCTGATTAAAATAAGATCTCTTTATATTGTTAAAAGATACTAAAATAAGTATCTAATAACTTTCTATAACAGAACTTGTAATATTTGTTAGTGAACTAGTTGTAACTCATGATTTCATTAGCATTTTAAAGATTTTTAGTATTTTTGGTAGCCATTTCAACGCTTGGTATAATATTATTACGTGTACAAGTTTTAGCTATTTTATAAAAGCCATTGTTAAGATTTGCTCACATTATTATCCGCTAGTACGAAGTTATTACGGAAAATCTGTGGTGTAACGCTCGCTGACCGCATTCGTAACAGTGAGATCCGAGAAAGAGTGAGATTAAAAGGTAGTGTTGGTGTTAAAATGCGAAAAGGCATACTCCGCTGGTTAGTTCATGTGGAAAGAAGACAGATGAAAGATAGACAAAGCAGATATACAATGCGAATGTGGATGGATGTAGGTACTCGGGGAGATCAAGGGTGACATTTCACGATCAGATCAATCGTATATTATCCGAGGGTTGTGTCAAGAGTCTCCGAAACCGGCGAGTTTGTATGAAAAGGGTAATGAATGTGGAGGAAGCAAGACAGGTTTGTCAGGATCGTTAGGTCTGGCACTCGATACTCTCTGCCTACCCCGTAAGGGACTTGACGTGAAGATATGTATGTATGTATGAAGTCACTTCTATCACAACTATTTATGAGTCATATAAAGCAAAGGCACCAACATCCCATCTATAGAGCGATCCCCATACTGGATGTTGCTGCCTTTGCTTTTATATGACTCATATATCGCCTCCGTGGTCTAGTGGTCCGGCATCGGACTAGACATCTTTAGGTCCCGGGTTTGATTCCCGGGTCGGGCATCAAAAAAACTTGAAAATGAGTATTTTCAATTTACTAATAAAACGTTGCCCGGGATTGGACGTGTGCCCGGTTGGCAATATGCTTGCCACCTATCACATTGTGGGACTTAGTGTCTTCGATTAGTCGTCGGTGCCTTGGTTGTGCCTCTGCCTACCTCTTCGGGGATATAGACGTGCTAGCTACGCAGACTAGAAATATCATTACAATCAATAAACGAAACCAAACCGCTAAGCTGTGTTTTCGAATTTTCGATATGTCATACAATCAGTATTTATACCACCTTTCACGTCTCTATATCACTTTGGGCGATACCTAAAATAATATAATATAATCCTGTCGCTAACCTAGCTTTATAATATGCCTAGCTAATAATATATGTAATAAGTGTTCCCGAAGTTTCCAACATACCTACCCCTGTCGTCCTATTAATAAACATGGAGTAAAGTACTTCAAGGATCAGCCTTATAATATAGTCTTTATTACAATGTGATACAAAACATAATGTCAACCAAATTTTACTCCTACGTTAGTCCTCGTTTATTAATAACGGATTTAGAGTAAACGAAAATCAAAATGTTTTGTAAGCAACTTGCTTACTTACGCATAAGAAGCATCGTTTATGCATGTTTCGAATGAGATTCAGTTGTATTGTTTTCTTTGGTAGTCTCTTTGCAAAAATGTTCAAAAATATTTGATAACTAGCTTCCGCCTGCAACTCCGTCCACGCTGAAAACTGAAAAATGAAGTTTTTTTTCTACGTATTTTTCCAGGATAAAAAGTATCCTATTTTATGCCCACCATAATAAGGTATAACTATACCAAGTTTCATCGAAATCGAGTCGTTAGTTTTCACGCGATGCCTGAACATACAGACAGACAGACAGACAAAAAAATTTTAATCACATATTTGGGTTTGGTATCGATCCAGTAACACCCCTTGCTATTTATTTTTTCAATATTTTCAATGTATAGAATTGACCCTTCTACAGATTTATTATATGTATAGATAATCTTTAGTCCATTTATACCTATGATCAATTAAGTATCTCAATATACCTATGTTCAATTAAGTAGTAGTAAGCTTAAATAATTTTGTAATAACTTCAACACTGATTCTGCAAGTAAATAGATTTGCTTTCTTTCTTTTCCGTTTGACAAATTGTAGAAAAACAAAGAATTAAATAGCGTCTGTGGTCTAGCGGTCCGGGTGTTGGACTTAACTTTCTGAGGTCCTGGGTTCGATTCCCAGGTCGGACAATGAAAAAAATATGTTTTATCCAAATTTTTATTTAAAAAAATGTTGCTTAGGATTAGATATGTGCCCGGTTAGCGATAGGCTTGCCACCTATCACACTGTGGGACTTAGTGTCTTCGGTTAATCGTGGGCAGCCACGATTATGCCTCTGCCTACCTCTTCGGGGATATGGGCGTGAAGATACTTAAACACAATTCGTCTAATAATGAAGTGAGTCCATAAGCTGGAAGCGCATAACATCTTTCATGTGTATCGGTAAGGCTCATTACTATAAACAAACTTAAAGATGATTTCTTTTGTTACAGTTATAATATGTGATGAAGACCGTGCGTTCGAAACAAGTGGCTTTCAGTTATTGGTGGAAAGATTGAGGTGATGAACTGAATGGTGAATCAAGATGCATACGATGGATACACTGGGCGGCTACGGTCACAAGAAGTACCGGCCGCCGCTGTCGCCGACTAGCTTCTACCATCATGACTATTATTCTCGACACACAACTCTACGCCCACAGGTAAACTAGAACACCCAGAGAACACAAACACACAAACAAATCACCGAGCTTTTGAGTTTCTTATACATGAAGGTTTAAGAGCTGGTGAACTATTTTACATAAAAAACTACATTTTATTTTATCAGGCAATCATAGAAGTGATATTCTGCAATGGATCTTTTGGTTGCGTAATTATCCCTCATTTTTTTTATTTTATTTCACGTGGCTATAGTTTCAGGATGTTTTTATGTATGTGTTTATGTTAAGAAAAAATGCCAAAATAGTTGTTGTTTAGATAGTTGAAAGTATGTGTCAACAATTTTTTTTTTATAGGAAGGCAAACAAGCAGACGGATTTCCTAATGGTAAGAAATTCACGCCGCCTAGAGACACCAAAGGTGGTAATGATGCGTTGCCAACCTGAGGTCAGGATGTTAGGCCTCCAGCAAAAGCAAGTTAACCGGCTACCTTACCCTCCGAACCGGAACATGTCATGACGTTATGACGGCAGGAATAGGTAAGGCGGTGGTACCAATCCGGGTGAGTCGCTGCGAAACTCTACCACCTAGACAGATGTCACGGTGTTAGTGATTATAAGCCTATGCTCGCCTTTTACGAGCTGCCTGGCATGAAAAACAGATGATCTATTCTGCATAGGAGCCCGGACCTACACGGGGAAAAACTTACAAATCACCAAGCTTTTGAATTACTTATATATGAAGATTTAAGAGGTGGTGAACTATTTTCAATAAAAACACACTTTATTTAACACAGTTTATTTTATCAGTCAATTATAAAAATAATGTTCTGCTATGGATCCTTTGGTTATGTAATTATCCCTTATTTTTTATTTTGTTCTACGTGTCTATAGTTTCAGGATGTTCTTATGTATGTGTTTATGTTTAGAAAAAATGACAAAAGTTTATGTAGTTGAAAGTATGTGTCAACAATATGTCACCTTATCAAGCAAAGCAGAAATTTCACGGGTATTTTTCACTATTACTTGTTTTTTATTCTATTTAACTTCCCAGTAATATGGATGACCTTTCATTCAATAAATTTAAAAAATGTATTAAAGTGTAATATGAAAAAGGTTACTATAACATTGCAGAATATTTAAAGGATAAGAGTCCTTCGGATTAATTGCTTCTCATACCAATATCTTATAATTTTCTCCCCTTTACTACTTTATTAGTATAAAACAAGGAAAAATAGACAAGCCATCGATATAAATATTCTCAATGTGTGGCCGATTTTCTATCCGGTGGTAGATTTTGGTATTATATAGACTCGTCACAAGTGCCTCTTGTATGGTCTTTGTTAAATAAACGAATAAATATTTCAATTCCTACAGTTTGAAAAGTACATTATGTACTAGTCTAAATTATTATGACAGCATCTGCCATACGAGTCAGCCAGCCATACTACTTCTAGCCTATTCTAATGGTTGAAAGCGTTTGCCAAACTAGTGTTACGCGGGCATTATCTGCCTTTGGCCTAAATTACTTTATGTATTTTCATGGTTTTTTCGAAAGATCGTATTTCCGAGGTGGGATGAATCTGGTGATAATTCATAAGAAATCATGGAAATGATTTAATTTTTATGCATATAGACGAAATCGTTATAGATGTCGATCTTTGCATATTTACTGCGTTAAGTGTAATATATACCATTACCTACTCAATACAAAAGTTAAACCTAATTAAAGTTCAAATAAAATAATTAAAACATTTGAATGTGAAGTATTTGAATTTTACCGTATTACGTATTATCTTAATGTTCCAATTAAAAAGCATAATTTATATTATTCCATTATCTTGTATGGCTTAAGCAACCACCGTTACAGTTAAAACTCATTTAAAATTTGAATTCCCGTATCAAATATAAAATAGAAAAAACTTTTAAATATTTATATACCATTCATTAACGACTAGTTTATATAAGTGACTTTTCTCTCTTTTTACCCCCGGTGAAAATAGATTAGTGTTATAAGTTTAATGTCTTCACATGTCTGTATGTGTGTGACATTATAACCTTTGGACAGATGGACCGATTTCTATGGGGATTTTGTTTGAAAGCTGACTTGATCGAGATGATTCTTACTTCTTAGTTTACAAATAAACGTTTTTTTGTGAATTATTAGTACTAACTGTCTATTACGTTTCCCTTTTCCCCTGATATCTTACAAATTTACCACCCTTAGTAAAGGTAAGGTATATCTAGCTAAACCTAAAACTAAATCTAAACTATACAGAAATATAAATTTCCCTGGACAAGTTACACAAATTGATTTTAACACCAAAGCAAAAAAGTGATTTGCTTGGGTGTTAGTCAACGATACTAATACATGGAAATACTTAAATGAATACCAGAATAAATTTGATAAAACACCTATTGGAAATGCCAACATCTAAATATTCATCAAAAAACTGCCTGCCCCTGTCAGGATGTAATCCCTAGCCGAGGTCGGTTGAATTAGGCAAGTACGCTAGCCCCTCGACCAACGGGGCTTTCGTGTTTGGTTATTTTTTTTAATAAAAAAATATGAGCGTGTACTTATCGCGCATGAGAAGTTATACTTGAATATGGCATTATTAAAAGAAAATAATACAAAAAGTATATAAATCGTACATGTATGAAATAAAAACACGTTGTGAATGTAACAACATGTTTCTAAAATCAGGCAATTTCATGAAGTTACTTTTGTGTGACAGGTGCGCGCGCAGCTTCAAACTTCATTCTCATCATTTTTTCGGGTTATTCCCGTTCGTCCCACCAAGCTTTGTCCCACCAGTGGGGCGAACGGGAATTTAGTAAAATATTAAAATTTTATTCCCGTTCCAAAATGTTTGGTGAGACGAACGGGAAGATACGTGATTTATCAGTAATAAAGTAAAAGATGATTTATATATTGTTTTTTTAATTTCACCCTTCACTAGATAATAACGTTATCGTTTGTATTGCCTTAAGAACCAATGTCGTATTAGTGGGACCAACGGTAATCGTATAAAATATCCTTCCCGTTCGTCCCACCATAATCTTTGGTGGGACGAACGGGAATCTTTGGTTGGCTTTGGGAATAAAATTTTAATATTTTATTAAATTCCCGTTCGCCCCGCTGGTGGCACAAATCTTGGTGTAACGAACGGGAATAACCCATTTTTTCATAACGCGCCTAAAAAGTATAACTTCAAAACATCATAACTTTTGCACATTATGACTTAGTGTACCTTTTAAAACAATACTAAGAGGTTTTTGAGACTTGTCCAGGGATATTTATTTATTTATTATATTTTTCCAAAGGTATGTAATAATTCCAAAGTGGTCCCGTTTAATTTTTAACATCATCCACAAAGTTGTGGTTGATTTGTACTAATTAACAATGTTATGTAAGATTGATGACACATTAAGGCCCAGTTTCACGTCCTTGGGTTTAGTATTTAACTCTGATTTAGCTTCTAACTAGGATTAAATAACTTAATAATTGACAAGGTATTTTTATTTTAGCACTTACCCTGTGCTTGGATTAAATTTCTATAAATTTCAAAGACAGAAAAATCCTCTCTTTTGCGAATTTTTTTATTTCTATAAAAAATATAGAAATTTTTAACTGACTTCTAGAGGCCCTTAGATATCTATAAATAGAATAAAAAATATTTTTATTCAATGTAAGTACACTTGTACATTTTTGAAAAGTCATACGAGTTATATAAATATTTATAATTTAAATATTACCTATAATGTTAATTAAAAGGTACCTATTGAGGAAATGTACAGTTATTAAAAAGTATATAGATATAAATTCTTTAAAAATATATATCACGATATGACCTTTAGATGGGATGTCAGATCCAAACCTCGGAAAGGCTTAAATAAATTAAAAAAAATATTTAAAAGATGATTCATCAGAATTCGTAGACAAGTACCTATTGAAAGCCCTCAGGCACCGTTATTTGGGACGGCCATCAACGGTATCGGGACCAGTCATGATAGTTCAACTGAACCAATCACTTCCTTTGTTCACACAAACTAACTTTTAATAATATAATTGTCTGCCGACGAATATTAGCTATTACTGACCTCAATTAGGTCATGTGAAAGTTTAAGTATCTACGTCAGGTTGTTGGATAAATATTGAAATCAATGGACATATAAAAGTAGTGTATCTTCACGCTTACAACCCAGAGGAGGCAGAGGAACGATCTGCCACCCACGATTAGGTGAAGTTAGTACTACGACACATATTGTGATATTTAAAGGCTATTGTTAACCAGGTACTTATCAAATCAGACAACATTGTTTTGTTAGAAAATTTAAAAAACAAATTTTAAGTTGCCTGATCTCGTGTAGTCAACACTTTTGCCTTGTAATTTATTTTTGTATACAAATGAATCCCCATTTACTTTATCTTCGCATCATGTCTGAACAGATGACCAATTTGGCAAATTCTTTTATAAGGTTGTGTTATCTATTGTCAGGACAAGGTCCTTAAACAGAGAAAATCCGTGAAAGTTGCAGAGAAAATTGGAAAAACAATAGTTTTTTTTCACGGGAACAGTTAGTAGGTATCCGATAATGTCAAGCGATACGAAGTTTGGCGGGTTGGCTAGTGTACTACACAGGAATCATAAAATTGTTTTACAGAACCCTAACACTTAAATATTTGAAGATTTTTGTTTTATTAATTTTTGTTTATTAATTTACGAAACTATTAAAAAATAAATAAATATACGATCGACGATAAATTACGATCTATTAATAGAGGAAACATTTTTGTTCTATTAATTTGGTAATATTTTGACCCGTCACCCGACCAATCACCAAAAATAACACGACTAACGGTTTGTTCTGGTTAACAAACAAAAATAATTGAGACTGAACAAGGTGACGACCCCAACCAGATTATTGATTACTATCCATTAATAAAATACTGTTACTATTTTACAAATCGAAAATAACTCGTTTAGACGACATTATTTCTCACCGTGAAGAAAGGGAACCGGTTTCGATGTTATTTAGATATCTACGAATGTTTTGTTAATACCCTGTTTATTTATTTAGATATTAGGTCCTTCCAAAATAGGTCTTCCAAAATACGTGATGCCAAAACTTTCGACCCCTTTTTAGAAAATTGCGGTAACGCAGGAGCATACAATTTGGCACACTTATAGTTTATGTGTATGAGAAGTGCAGAACGCTAATATTTTTAAATAATAATACTTATGAAGTATATTAAATCAATAAATAAAACTTTACCCACACTACCATGCATTTGACACACACAAATATATTGATGATAACGATTAAAGATTACAGATGGCATTCTTATCAAGAAGATATTAAAATTTATTATGGTCGAATTTCGACCAATGGGTGACGACTAGTTTAATTAAATACATCTAATAAACCTCGTTGGTCGAGAGGCTAGCGTACACGCCTAACTACATCGACCATCCGCGAGGATCGAGTTCGATTCCCGATGGGGGCAGGCATTCGTGTGATAAGCATTTAGACGTCTGCATTTTCGAGTCTGGGTGTTTATTAAATTTATTCTGGTGTCTATTTAAGTATTTCTATGTATTGGTATCGTTGACCAACACCCATAACACAAGCATATAGTTTGCTTACTTTGGGGTTGTATTCAATTTGTGTAATTTGTCCAGTAAAAAAAATATTATAATAATAGGCTTGGTAAATCAATTATCATTTTCACGCTCATATCCCAGAAAGGGTAGGCAGAGGTACAATCAGGGCACCCACGACTAGCCGAAGACACTTAGTCCCACAATGTGATAGATGGAAAGCCTATCGCCAACCACGCACATTTTCAATACCGAGCAACATTTTTTTATTAGAAAATTGGAAAAACCCAATTTCCTTTTTATTGTCTGACCTGGGATGCGAACCCGGGACCTCATGCAGTCAAGTCCAACAACTGAACGACAGAGGCGGTAAATAAAGTAAATAGATCACTCTATATAAGTGAAATTTCTAGCGTAGCACTGTCTAATAAATAAAGCAAACAATACAATATCTGGATAATTATTAAGCGGTAGCAATACATATATTATACAACTCCGTTTTATGAAATTCTTGAAAATTAAACGATCTAGCTAACCGTATCAGTAATTGGATACTATTTTTTATCTATAATATTTAAATGGTTAGAGTTACGACAAGATATAACAATATTGGAATACTTTAATCGTCAAATGATGTACAATGCGAATATTTTTTTCGTTTTCGTTTGGAATGACTAATGTGTTGCCAACGCGGTATTTACAACTACACCGGACTTCAAAAATGATGGTTACGATGTGACGTCAGATATAGTTTTTATTACTGGTGTTGACGTAAAACCCTTCAATATGTAGGTAAGCCGCCTGAATCTACATAAACTGCTAAGTGAAACCTTGGGTACATATGGCAGGATTCGTTTGTAATATATTCATATCATATGTCATATTTACTACTAGCTTCCGCCCGCGACTCCGACCGCGCGGATTTCGGTCTTCGCGTGATAAAACTGAAAAATTAAGATTTATTTTTTCAGGATATAAAAAGTATCCCATTTTATGCCCAGGAGGTAAGGTATAATAAGGTATAATTATACCAAGTTTCATCGAAATCGAACCGCTAGTTTTCACGTGATGCCTGAACATACAGACAGACAAAAAAAATTCAATCACATATTTGGGTTTGGTATCGATCCAGTAACACTATCTGCTATTTATTTTTTCAATGTTTTCAATGTACAGAATTGACCCTTCTACAGTTTTATTATATGTATAGATATTATTTGTTCCTTTTTTTGTCGAAAGGAAAGAACCAGACAGGTATCCTGACGACAGTAAATAGGCGTCGCCTTTAGACACTAATAAAAGATGAAGGTGCGCTATCAACTTAAGGCTAAGTTTTAAACTACTTCCGTAAACAAATTAAAAAGACTACCATACCCTCAAGAACGGAACACGGTAGTGGTGAGCACAGATATAGCACCAGGAATTGGTCAGTTATCTTTTTACATAAAAACAGCAATTTTTTTTTACAACGAAAATACAAATACATAGTCATACTAAATTTTAATATTTACTGTTTCGTATTTCCTTATGAAGAACGGTAGCAATTACTTAAAGTCGTGGATTTAAATCTAAGAGTCGCTTCCTTCAGCGTGATACATAATACAAGATCGTAATACCAATCAGCTTGTTAGTGCTCATAAATAAAAATATGCCGTTAAAATAATAATTCCGCATCATCTACCGTGACGTATCTATATTCTGCAGATCTATGGCTGCTTTCACAGTCACGGGGAAAAACCGTACATTCGGTTCTCGTACGTAATACGTATACGTAGTACCTTACGAATTTAGTAAAGCAGTAGGCTATCTTATTTCAAAAAGGGTCTTTATTCGCCCATTTTTATTATATTATACGCGATTCTCCGGCATTGATTATTAGATTTTGATTATTATTTTTGTTAAATGGGTCAAGATACGCATTAAGCAGTAAGCTATCTTATTTTTAACGGACTTCAAAAAGGGCAATGATTCGCCTAATATTATTGTATTTTACGCGGTTCTCCGGCATTTATTAATGGCTTTTGATTATTCTTTTTCGTTAAATAGGTCAAGATCAAACAAATGGCTTAAGATAAAGTACTTAAGTAGATATTTTTAACGCGTATTATTGGATACTCAGATTACATAATTGTGAAATTGAAGTAGTTTTTGGAGTTTATTCCTTATTTTGCATTTCGTCCGGTAATAAGATTGTATTATAAATAAGACTACTTTTTAAAGTAGAACCATATTTTAAAAAAAATGAAAGCAAGTTTGAAGTTTTTTGTGAGGTTAAAAGGCGTGTAAATAACTTCGACCTCTCTTCACTTTAGTTGGCAACTCTTCGGAAGGAAACACCCACTGAGCAGACTGTCTTTTGGTTTCCGGACCATAACAGTAAATCCAGCTTTCGTCACCCGTTAGTATGTCGAACACAGCATTTGAGTCACCTCCGTTAAATTTTTGGATCATTTCTCGGCACCAATCAACACGGCGGAGTTTTTGAGCCTCGGTCAAATTATGCGGTATCCAGCGGGCACAAAGCTTCCTGACCGCTAATGCTAAATGTTCATGGAGGATTTTGTGCACTTGACTCATACCTATGCCTAGACTTGTCCGAATCTGCTGATAGGTTAGTTACTCTTTTGTCAGTCTTTATCATACGCCGCACAACACTGATATTGTCTTCAGTCGTCGCTGTAGAAGGCCGTCCCTCACGCAAATCATCGGTGAGATTAGTTAGAGCACGTTTGAATTCATTAAACCAGTTGTAAACTGTGGCACGAGAATGGGCTTCATCGTGAAAAGCCAATCGAAGTCTATCATAACTTTCTTGTTGACTTATATGACATCGAAAGTCATAAAAAATCATTGCACGAAAATTTTCTCGGCTTAAATTCATTCTGACGTGCACAGACAATTTTCAATTTGCCGCCAAATCGTAAAACAAATGACAAATGAATGAAATGTATACTCAATATTATTGGTAAAAAAGAGTTCTGTTTTCAAAATTTAAACTTATTTTTTTAATATAATGCTTTTAAGTTGCCAGTTCTAAAAACTTTCAGTTTGGCCCTCGTAACTGACCTGTTGGTCGAGTGGCTAGCGTACACGCCTAACTACATTAACCAACCGCGAGGCTTGGGTTCGGTTTTCAACGGGGGCAGGTATTTGGGTGATGAATAACTAGACGTCTGTATTCCTGACTCGGGGTGTTAACATTTTTTTATAATATTAGAAGGCAAACAAGCAGACGGATTTCCTGATGATAAGAAATTTAAGCCGCCTAGAGACAGCAAAGTTGGTAATGGTGCGTTGCCAACCTGAGGCTGGGATGTTTGTATTTTGCCAATGAATATCTTGTAAATTTGTGCTATGGCCACGTGTGTACCGGTTAATCCTACCCTACTTTTTAGCAGGGAACACGGCTGAGATTAGCGCTGAATGGAAGCAGGAGTATCTAATTAAGGGGTAAGTAAGTGGGAGTTCTGTGCGAACTGCTTAACAGCACACTACCGCCTAGTTTTTTTTGATTACTCGAAAGAAGTCAAACTTATAAAAAAAATATCTTCACGCCTATATCCCCGAAGGAGTAGGCAGAGGCACAATCAGGGCACCCACGAACAGCCAAAGACATTAAGTTCTACAATGTGATAGGTGGCAAACCTATCAACAACCGGACAATATCCATATATGGGCAACATTATTTTTATTAGAACATTGACAATAAGTATACATTTTTTTTGATACCCAACCCGGAGATCGAACCCGGGACCTCAAGAAGTCAAGTCCGACGTTGGACAGAGGCGACTAATCAAACTTATAATTATTGACTTACCTGCTTGGTGCGGCACTTTTGATATTGTCCAGCAGCAAGTTCGTTAAGTAAAAATGACCAAGATGGTTCACTCCCATGTTCATCTCAAACCCTTCCTTGGTCTTCTGGTCAAGCTGCAAACGCACGACCAACCCAGCGTTGTTGACCAAAATATCAATTTTTTTGAAGTCAGATTTCACCTTCTTCGCGAAGTCTTCTATCGATTCAAACGATGCCAAATCCAACTGAATGGGTATCTAAAATTTAGAAGAAACTTTGTATTCGTTGTTATAATTAAGAAAATGTAGGTAATTTAATAAAAAAA
Source organism: Calephelis nemesis (assembly GCA_002245505.1). Lineage (NCBI taxonomy): Eukaryota > Metazoa > Arthropoda > Insecta > Lepidoptera > Riodinidae > Calephelis > Calephelis nemesis. Next base: position 87,781 of record NJDD01000657.1, on the reverse strand, counting down.
ATACAAACTGATCACTAGACCAGACTAGTATTTTTTTGTGTAAATGATGAGGAGTTCTATGTACATAATTACTTCTTACTTAATTAATTTCATCCCCTGTATCTAAGGAATTTCCAAAAATCCTTTCTTAACGAATGTATAGAAATAATTACAAGGAGTATGTATGCCAAATTTCATCTTAATATGTCCAGTCATTTCAACATTGTGTTGATTGATCAACATATATCCGTCTGCTTGTTTGCCTTCCAAAAAAACAAAAAAAGTGTCGTCGTAAAAATAAATTAAATCTTATTGGCTATTTTGCCTAGTATATCCAGCGCCCTACTCGTCAACTCTTGCCAACGCGATTGCGACGCTAGTTCCAACTTTCTAATACGTAACTCATTTTATTTTTGCCTTTGTTCGGCCTGGAATTTCTCAATTTGGAAATTTCTCCACTCCATATCCGAATTAAGAATTACCCTCACCGTTTGATCTACGTATAAGGAAGTTCCAGATCGCACGCGCCTTCTTGGGGTCAGATGTGGCCTAGATGTTCTGGGCCGGGGAGATAATCTTCTAGGTGTAACTATTCTCCTAAGAGAACCTCGCATTCTAGATGACACCTGACTTGATGGTGTATGGACGGGATTTGTACTTGTAGGTACACTTTATGTACCTTTTGACCTATATGACTTGTCATTAATTATAACTGAAATCCGATTTTGGTAAATTTGATGCAAATTTCTACTTGACTGATGGCAAAATACTAACGTGAATACCAAAATCTAAAGAAAGAAAAAGAAAAAAATGTATAGACATTGTTTTTGTTTTATCTCTTTTTATCTTGCAGGAGTAAAAGAGAAAGCAAATTCGCAAAGTAATACGACGACGTTAGAAAGTATGCCCACCTTAAACAATGACATATGTTGTTATCTACATATGATTTGTTCGTATTATAAACGCAGACATTAGTGAGTAAACTCGTAACTCAGTGACAATTTATGAGAACTTAATGTATGTTAAAAAAATCTATGTATGTTTACAAAAAAATGTGATGTTCACGATATTAATGCGAGGAATAAAAATAATCTAGCCGCATACAAAACTCGCCTCCATAAAATTAGTAAATCCTTTTTGGGTCAATGTATACGTTTCTACAATAAGCTGCCCATTGGTATTAGAGATCTACCTATAAATAAGTTTAGAAAATGTATCAAAGCAAAATTATGTTAAAAAAGGCTCAGATACGGTCTCAGAGTATTTGGAACATGAACATGCTTGGGGATAGAGGTTTCAATCTCCCACTGCAATTCGTAATGTGATTTGTTGTACCTTTTATTTAAGTTATACTAAGTAAGTAAGTTTATTTAAGTTATACTAAATTTAATCTAGTTTATATTGTAATTATTATTATTGAAAAAGACAAGCCCGCTGAGTTTCTTTCGCCAGATCTTCTCAGTGTATGACCGCGTTCCGATCCGGTAGTAGTTTAAAAAAAATGTCGACGCGCACAAATACCACTTGTATGGTTCAAGTGAATAAAGATATTTCTGATTCTGATTCTGAAACTCGTGTTAGTAATTTTATGGGATATCCTCCAATCGTCCATTGTCATATCTGGGACACGACAATGGCGAGAACTGATTGATTCGTTGCACACCTTACAACCAAGTTGTGCTCAGAGCTAGTAATATTTTTGTGGTTTAAATGGTAATAGGTTAAGAAAACGCAATTCTTCATGCAACCAAGAAAACAAGTTAAAATTTATCAAAAACATGTCAAAAATGTTCAACGTTGAACTTGATGTATCTACCACACCCAGGCAGTTAGGACTTAGCTTACGTGTAGTTATTTTACTAGTCTGTGGGGCTAGCTTGCGGCCAGTCAAAACCGGCGTAAGTACCTGTGGGATTTTGAGGTACAAGGCACAAGATGCTTTAGAACAGGGGTGGGCAAATTTGACCGCGGGCTGGTAAGTTAAAAAAAATCTAGTGGCGGGCCAGTTAATTAAAATTAATCTTGAGGCGGGCCGATTTATTAAAACACCTAAAAATAGCAGTAAATATTACGATTATAAAACGTTGTATAAAGACAACATTAGGCATTTTTATTTTATTTTACAATCCTCTATTAAAATAAAATGTATTTATGAAGTCTTAACATATGAAATACGCAATATATATGTTTGAAGTATCGATACAGTACCTTAATCGTTCAAATTTCAATAGTTTTTTTTAACATTTTGACCATTAATTTTTTGAGGAGGTTCACATTTTTTTAAAAAAACCCTCGGCGGGCCGGGTTAAAACCTCTCAAGGGCCGGATCCGGCCCGCGGGCCGTAATTTGCCCACCCCTGCTTTAGAAGAAAAAAGCGAAATAACTGATCCCATAAAAAAACATGTTTAAAATATAAAATACTCACTAATTCGCCTTTAGATTCTGTGGTTCTTATTTTAGAAATAGCCGCTTTCGCTCTATACATATTCCTGCACGCAACAATAACGGTACCCTCACGTTTCACTAAGGCCTTGGCGATTTCATAGCCGACACCACTGTTCGCACCAGTAACTATTATGGTCTTTCCCTTCAGACAAATGTCTTTGCTGTAGAACCTCCAGTCTCCAGCGATAAGCTTCCTCACGATGATCAGCACAACAATCCCCAAAGGGATCGCAACATAGACCGCTGACGAGACCATCTTAATATCTGCGTCAGATTGATTTGCTATCTGAAAAACAACTTCATTTTCTTATCTTTATTATGTATTAAATGTACTTGTTTAGTAGTTCCGTGAACAATGCACTTGATAGAAGAAGGCGTTACTTTGCGGAAATCCATACTTAAATCTAAATAAAATTATTTAATTT
>NJDD01000657.1:60577-79111 GCA_002245505.1 Calephelis nemesis | reverse complement strand
AAGTTCTTTGGCTTAAAAGGAGCCCATGGCTAATGGGCTAGTGGGCCTTAATCACGTACCAAACTGCAACAGCGAGTACAAAGTTTTGTTCATATTACAGGTAAAATTTAAATTATCAGACAAAATATTTTGGTATACTTACATAATTTCTCTGAATGAATGAATGAATACACTTTATTATGCACCAAAATTTACAAAATAATACAAACTATTTCACTTATACACACACACAAAGGCGGTCTTATCGTTTCAGAGCGATTTCTGCTAGTCAATCTTAATTCTGAAATGTTCGCTAAAGACATCTTATTTTAATGTAAATTTTTTTTACACTTAAAATAAATAAAATATTTATATTTTTACTTTGGTTAAGAAAAAAATATCTTCACGCCCATATCCCCAAAGAGGTAGGCAGAGGCACGACTAGGGCACCCACGACTAGCCGAAGACACTAAGTCCCACAATGTGATAGGTAGCAAGCCTATCGCCAACCGGGCATATATCCAATTCCGAGCAACATTTTTAGTAGAAAAATTACGTTGCCCGACCCGAGATTTGAACGCGGGACCTCATGCAGTCAACTCCAACAACTTAACCGCTAGACCTAAGAGTTATTCTAGAGAAAATTAATTGTAATTGAAATTTCCACGATGACAATATTACATTTGCTGTGAAGCAAGAGTGAGTTCGGAAACAATCTTTGGGCTCACAATATTAGTACCCAGTAAATATAAGGAATAATCTATAATAAAAAAATGAAACGCTAAATGTGTTGGTAGGCGCATAGCTCCCGAACGACTGGACCGATTCGGCTAATTCTTTTTGTATTGTAGTTTTTGTCAGGACATGGTTATTATAAAGAAAAAAAACTGGGATAGTGGAAAAAACAATACATATTTTATTTTTTCCTATACACACTGAATGGGTGGAACGAAGTTCACCGGGACAGCTAGTATTTCAATAAAAATAATTGATTAAGTTTTTTTTTAATATCCTTATTTCATATTTCTGTGAATTTAGTGCATTACGAAGAGTTATTGTATTGTATTAATTTAACAAACATTTTATATTTCTTTGTATTTGGTGCACAATGAAAAGTTGTTATATTGTATTATTTCACAAACATTTTACTATATATTTTATTTATACAAGTGGTCGCCCGTTGGTCGAAATTCGATCATAATAAATTTTAATATCTTGTTGATAAGAACGCCATCTTAATTTCTCAAGACCAACTACTTTGTTTCCAAACTTTTTAGTGCGCCATCTGTGACCTTTTATCGGTATCATAAATATTTGTTTGTGGGTGTCAAATGCATGGTAGTGTGGGTAATGTTTTATTTATTGATTTAATCTACTTTATAAGCATCAATATTGAAAAATATTAGCGTTCTGCACTTTTCCTAGACATAAACTATAAGTGTGCCAAATTGTATGCTCCTCCGTCTGCGCAATTTTCGGAAAAAGGGGTCCAAAGTTTTGGCATCACATGTTAATATATAGATTTGGTGCATAATTAAGAGTTATTGTATTATTTCAACAAACATTGCGACCTACAAAAGCTACTTGCACCAATACCCAACCTCCAAATATCTGGCATATGACATAACAATAACAAGGAAGTGGCCCTCCTGGTGGTAAGAGAGAACCGATAGACACCATAGATGTTGTAGGAGAGTGGCTGTCTTGTGATAGAGGTGTTAGGCCAATATTGAACTATTATTAATAGTGCTTGTTAGGAAAAAGAACACCATTCTACAGCCTCTTAAAGATTTAGATACACAAGCATTTATTTCTTTTATTACCTCTTCGTATGAAAATTACATTTTTTCTATGTATCTATTTACGTACTCACGTTAGGGTCGGTAAGAAAATAATAAGTCTGCTTTGGAATTTGTGATTAGACCTATTTGTGTTTTTTTTTTTAAATTTAGAGTCCAAACAATTTGTGATTTGTAATCATTGGCTTTCATAGCCTAGTTCCCTAGCCGGTCAGGTTCAATAGACCTTGAGCCCGCGACGCCGAGACCTTCGTTATTTTATAATACCTGAAAGTTTTTCTAAGCATATACAAAACACAGGTAAGAACGATCAGGGACTATAAAACTCTGGTGGGGATTACTTCGGCAAGTAACAAATAAAAAAGGTGTGTAAAATAGTACCTCGAATTTGTTAATGTATAATTCTCAGTTTTCAAATATTTACTTGGATATAATATATCTATATATAATATATATTATCACCTCTGTGGTCTAGCGGTTCAGTGGTTGGACTTGACTGCATGAGGTCCCGGGTTCGAATCCCGGGTCGGGCAACGACAAGAAAATTGGGTTTTTTTCCAATTTTCTAATAAAAAAAAATGTTGCTTGGGATAGGATATGTGCCCTATTGGCGATAGGATTGCCACCTATCACATTGTGGGACTTAGTGTCTTCGGCTAATCGTGGGTGCCCTGGTTGTGACTCTGCCTACATCTTCGGGGATATGGGCGTGAAGATACTTCTTACTTGGAAATAATATTAGAAGTGACGTTATCCATTGCCAGACACTTGGTACGGTTGCAACCCTCTGCCAGACACTCCTGGCTGTCTGGCTACTCACGTAGCATCTCCTAATAGTCCTCCAAGTAACACATATAAATTTCAGCTTTTATCCTACATATTTCCTTAATTACCGCCTTGTTGGTCGAGTGGCTAGCGGACTCGCCTAACTTCATCGACTAACCGCGAGGCTCGGGTTCGATTCCCGAAGGGGGCAGGCATTTGTGTGATGTACATTTATGTCTGCATTTCCGGGTCTGGGTGTTTATTAAATTTATTATTATTATTCTAGTATCTATTTAAGTATTTCTATGTAATAGTATCGTTGACTAACACCCATAACACAAGCATATAATTTGCTTACTTTGGGGTTAGATTCAATTTGTGTGATTTGTTCAGGGGTATTTATTTATTATTATTAAACTTTGGGGGTATTTGGCAGACGGTTACACCGTACCAAGAGTCTGGCAATGTATATCGTCACTTCTAATATTATTTCCAAGAAAATATCGAAAAACTGCGCTTTATACCTTAACGAATTACTATTTTACACACCTTTGTTACAAGTTACCTGCCAAAGTATTCGAATTTCATAGTCCCTGGTCGTTCTTACCTGTGTTGGCGATATGTGTAACAAAACTTTCAGGTTTTATAAAAGAACGAAGGTCTGTTCGTCGCGGGCTCCTGGTATACAAGCAATAGTGGAGGTATGAAAATTATTGTTAAAATGCACCTTAAATTTTAACACGTCCGTTGTAATTTCATAGTCAATAATCAGAATTGTAAAGGGTCCAAGCACGAAATATTTAAAAAAAACACCATTCGTCAAAATACGAACAGTTCTAACTTCCAACTCTGCCAAAATTCCGCGAATATAACGGAAAAAAACTTTTGAAATTCTTTTGATACCGTAATGAAATAAATATATGTATTAATAGCATGCGCTTTGTTACATATATATCCCGAAGTTTGATTGATCTGAGCTTGAAAAACCTAGTCGTAGGTCTACCTCTCAAGATTTTCTACTACACAATTTTTATAGATTTATACATGTCAATTTTACATAAATAAATAAACATAATCGAGAAAAATCAAGACCAAGAAAAGCGTCCTGATATTTGCCCATAAATTTCCGATTCAGTATAAATTTTAATTTTATGCATTTGTACCCTACACATATACTTATCTAATTTACATTATTCTAAATTATTTATATAATATACATAAATTATACAACCAAATATATTTAAACTATACATAAAGTACCAACGCAGTTTGTTAGTTTATTTAGTAAAATAACATATTGTACATTTGACGTATTTTTTCAACCGTACTTACAAGATACATGTATTTATATTCATTGATTTTTGACTTGCAAACTGCAATCCATCTTTTTTCGTATGACAACATTACACATAAAAGTATTGCCAAATTATAGTGTTTTCAAGTTAAATAATTTTTAAACATACCTACAACATGTATTGCACTAAAAAAACTTGTGAACTTCACTGTACCGCCGACGAACATATAAATAAACATAGTATGGCATCACCAACTTAAATATGTCTCTCACTGGTATTTTTAAATGGGTCTGCGTGCTTTTACCATAGCTTCGGTGACTTCCCACAGCTTGGTCTCCTCTTCCTTGCTGAACTCGTACGTTGACGTATATTCTGCGCAGTTGCGGTAGAATTTGCCCGTCCGACCTTCGATGCTGTAGTCAGTCGCACAGAATACTACTGTTTCTGCGCCCTGAAAAAAAGCAATAAAAATGTAAAAAAGTCACGGGAAAAAATATAAAAAAAAGTATCTTCACGCCCACATGCCCGAAGATGTAGGCAGAGGCACAACAAGGGCACACACGACTAGCCAAAGACAATAAGTCCCACAATGTGATAGGTGGCAAGCCTATCGCCAACCGGGCAACATTTTTTAACAGAAAATTTGAAAACCCAAATTTTCTTTTTGTTGCCCGACCCGGGATTCGAACCCGAGACCTCATGCAGTCAAGTCAAACATCTGAACCGCTAGCCTAACCACTTTTTTTTAAAATGACTAATTTGTTGCCAACATCGCGGTTTTTACAACTTTATTGGGCTTTGTAGGCCGAGCAGAGTGCTCAGCCCGAAAAATCATTATTTAGATGGATTGGACTGTTGCCTACGTCAGCAACAAGGGTTGTCTACCGGAAGACCGTAATATAAAGTATCTTCACAACCATATCCCCCGTACCACGTATCCCGTATCCACGAACAGCCGAAAAGTCCCACAATATAGTGACATTATTATTATTGAGATGTTTTCGACGGTCTACGTTTTTTTTTTTATAATATTGGAAGGCAAACAAGCAGACGGATTTCCTGATGGTAAGAAATTCAAGTCGCCTAGAGACACCAAAGGTGGTAATGGTGCGTTGCCAACCTGAGGCCGGGATGTAAGGCATCGAGCAAAAGTTAGTTTACCGGCTATCTTACCCTCCAACCGGAACACGTCAACAGCAGGCATTGACGTTATGGCGGCAGGAATAGGTAAGGCGGTGGTACCAATCCGGGCGAGTCGCTGCGAGACTCTACCACCTAGTAAGATGTCACGGTGTTAGTGACGGTGAGCTGATTGCTTAATCAAGTATTTTTAAACCCCGACGGAAAACGAGGGGTGCTACGAGTATAACTTTAACGCGTTAACGCGCGCGCGTGCTTGTGTGTGTGTGTGACTTTGTTCGGACTATTTAGGAGATGGTTTATGTGAAGTTTGCATAAAATCAGAAGAGCGGTTTTTCATTTATCAAATTTTTTTAACAAATGAATTCAACAAATGGCGGATAATTTTGTTAATGGGTATTTTTCAGTCAAATTGAAACTTTTTTAGATGGGAATCGTGCTGTCATTTGAAACTTTTTTCAGTGGTTTTTTTTGTTGTGTTGTGTTACGTCATTCATGCGATCTTTTATTTGTAAATGTGCTTTGAGTAAAGCAGTTTATACGTAGCGAAGCACGTTTTTTTTTATTATGACATTGAAAGGCAAACAAGCAGACGGATTTCCTGATAGTAAGAAATTCCAGCCGCCTAGAGACACCAAAGGTGGTAATGGTGCGTTGCCAACCAGAGGCCGGGATGGTAGGCCTCGAGCAAAAGTAAGTTTACCGGCTACCTTACCCTCCGAACCGGAACACATGGCGGCAGGAATAGATAAGTCGGTGGTACCAATCCGGGTGAGCCGCTGCGTAACTCTACCACCTAGTCAGATATCACGGTGTTAGTGACGGAAAACCTATGCTCGCCTTTTACGAGCTGCCTGGCACAGGAAGGCAGATGGTCTATTCTACAAAGGAGCCCGGACCAACACGGGGAAAACCGGGCCGCTAGTAAACTTATAGTTGGTAATGTCTTCACTCCACTCCAGACTTCGTTACGCATTTGCTAAACTATTTTAATCCTACGCTATGAAACAAACATTGCATAACAAAAATACTTTATTATTAGTCGTGTTTTTGTTTTGTTTACGATAAGTAACATAAGACGATCGATAACGTTAAATCTTTGAGATTACAACTGTCAATGATAACGGTGGATAGATTACAGGTAGACATTGCCATTAGTACAAAGGGCAAGGCAAATATCTGACGCCGTTACAGTATTCTTAAAGTATTGTATGGGAGCCAGATATTTGTTTAAGGGGCCATATACGCTAAAATACGTCAGCAGTTTACCGTTTTTTTCATACAAAGCAATCATGGATCTTGCTGACAAAAATACACAAGATTAACATGAATATGCTTTACTAGACTAGTGTTTCCAAAACACGATTCATTTCACTTTGCTTGATAGAAAAAAATCAAAAAGTTAACCGTTTTTTGAAAGCTTTTGCTTTCTGTCTACTTCAATTGTGAAAATATCGACACCAGATTTAACGTGAACATAGATAAGTACTATACCTAAAAGATAAGTGTTTCAGTTTTTATAGTGTCAAAAATAGTGATTTGTCGCTTAAGACGTTTACTTTAGAGCACCATTGTTCATAGTAATCATGGAACGGGGGAGCGCGGTGATTGGCTCTTCTGGCTGACTGAGTATTGGGCCTTAAGCTAAACAGGATCTTAACTGTACAGCATTTTGTGTACATTTTCCCCAGTGTTGGTCCGAGTCTTATATGTAGAATAGACTATCTGCTTCCTTGCCAGGCAGCTCGTAATAGGCAAGCATATGTTACATGTGTCACAACCAATATGACCAATGGAGATGTGAAGCAACTTGCTCAAATAGGAATTAACCGTTTTACTTTTCCAGGCGCCATAACGTCAATGCTTGCTGTTGACGTGTTCCGGTTGGAGGGTAAGGTGGCCGGTAAACTGACTTTACTGCCAAACTGAGGCCTTACATTCCGGCCTCAGTTTGGCAACGCATCATTACCACCTTTGGTGTCTCTAGGCGCCGTTAATTTCTTACCATCAGGAAATCCGTCTGCTTGTTTGCCTTCAATATTATATAAAAAAAAACTCTTATAAACACCAATGGTGGTTATAGTATGTTAGGTTGGAATGTAAAGCTTCTTACGGAAGTTTACTACCTACTTGACTCTCCAAAACCGAAACATGATAATATTGAGAACAGATTATGACAACCGGAATGAAATGAGTAGTGTCCGACCGAAACTGGGTATTTAAACGAAACCGAAACCGATTTTTAGCTTTGCTCTCAGCTTCGATGCAAAAGAAACTGAAATCGAAAACTGCCTAAACCTGTTACAAATTTCGGACACTACTCATGTGTCCGACCGAAACTGGGTATTTAAACGAAACCGAAACCGAATTTTTAGCTTTGCTCTCAGCTGCGATGCAAAAGAAACTGAAACCGAAAACTGTTTAAACCTGTTACAAATTTCTGTTGATAGTGATATCTAGTTTACCCATAATTTTTATAGTCATACCTACTACACCCAGTTACATAGGTAGGTAAATACTTAGTGTTCAATATAGCAAAAAGGCAATTAAAGTACATAGGTTGCACATTTTTTTTAGTATATGTAACATAATATTATAAACTAAACAAAAAAAAATGTGTGCATGTACTAGCGTACACTCGTAAGAAGTGAAGAAGTGAAACTTCTTTATGATGTTATTTCTCAAAAAATAATTTACTATATGCAACTTTACAGAAATTAGTTAAATAAAGTTTATTGCCTATCCCTACTCCGCTGAAGAAAGTATACTTCGAGTAACGCGTGGTAGGGATAAGAACAAAAATGGCGCGAACGGAAAAATGTAACGTGTAACGAAAAAATGTTACACAAATTTTTTTTCCAACCCCGATAAAGAATCACTTCAAAAACCTACCCTTGAATTAGCGCCGAAATTCGCAGAACAACGCATAACTCACGAACGCAGGAGCTACGGCGCGGACGAAAGCTTCGGCCATTTTTGACCGAAACCGAAACCGAAACTTTCGTGCCGATCACTAAATTTAGACAGTAGCACCAAATAAATTTTCGCAAGATGCCGCATTCATTAAGTAATTTATTGATAAGACGACGATTACATCTGTTGTAGTTATACCGCATAAGTATTTGGTAATGCTACGTAACTAAGCGATAATCTACGTCATCTTTCATGCACTGGAAGTGTGACAATTACGTATTACATTTTATTACATCCAGAGCCTTTACCATGAGTTGGTAAAGATTACGTTCGGTATGTTATCAATCGAAATCTATCACTTTTGGTCTGATATTGTGTTTTTCTTAATTAGGTACCAACAGAGACGCTGGTCAAAGTTTTCACACAAATTTCAAATTTTCCCCGTGTTGGTCCGGGCTCCTTTGTAGAATAGACCATCTGCCTTCCTTTGCCAGGCAGCTCGTAAAAGGCGAGCATAGGCTTCCCGTCACTAACACCGTGACATCTGACTAGGTGGTAGAGTTTCGCAGCGACTCTCCCGGATTGGTACCACCGCCTTACCTATTCCTGCCGCCATAACGTCACGACGTGTTCCGGTTCGGAGGGTAAGGTACCCGGTAAACTTGCTTTTGCTCGAGGCCTAACATCCCGGCCTCTGGTTGGCAACGCACCATTACCACTTTTGGTGTCTCTAGGCGGCGGGAATTTCTTACATCAGGAAATCCGTCTGCTTGTTTGCCTTCCAATGTCATAAAAAAAAATAAAAAATTACAGAGACGGTAGCGAGTATAATAAACTTGACATGCCGTAAAATCATGGTAAGGGCTCAGAGCCATGTCGTGACATGGGTAGTATTATTAACTCGAAACCCGAATTTAGCCTTCACTCCCCCTTTTTTTTCGCAAACCGCGTAACGAAACATTTACACCTTTCCTTCCTTATTCCCCGACAAAATTTGAAGAGTGTTATAAGTTTGACGTGCCTGTACGTGTGTGTCTGCGACATCATAAATTTTAAACGGATGGCCCGATTTCGATGCGGATTTTTTGCTTGAAAGCTGACGTGATATGGTTCTAGACTATCTACATTGGACTTAGATTTTGTAGGGGGTTATTGAACATTTTTAATTTTAGTGTCATTATCTTATAGGACAGCTAACAAGTACATGGTTCATAATGGCATGGCATGATTAAAGACAACCGTGACCTCTCGTCATCATAGATATCATAGGTCGGGAGTAACTTTTTACCACTTGGGATGTTTATTTTCAGACGATTGATTGGCAGAAAAAATGGTGTGAAGAACATTGATGTCATATTTAAATACCTATCTGTGAGCATACCGCATACAGGTATAAGTTCGAAGAAAATAAAATGTCAGTTTCATTTCCATATATGAACAGCGCCTTCTATTTTTTTATTCTATATATATAAAATAAAGTGGTGGTAGTTACACTATTTGTAACTCAAGAACGGCTAAACCGATTCGGTTGCAAAATTGACGGTCAGATAGCTTAGAACCATGAGAAGGACATAGGATACATTTTGTCCCGTTGCACAGCGAAAAAACTAGGTAAACGGCTTTTTAATTTCTCCAGTACAAACTGAACGGGTTAAACGAAGTTCGCCGGAACAGCTAGTTTTGTAATAAAACCCTAATGCGACTCACATTCATCTACTGACGAATTTTCACCTGATTAGTCCTAACAATTTGGTAATAAAGAGACATACGGATGTATAGGCAGAAAGACCAAGTTTCATCTGCTTAGTCCTAACAATATGGTAATAAAGGGACACACGGACGGATAGGCAGAAAGACCAAGTTTCATCTGCTTAGTCCTAACAATATGGTAATAAAGAGACATACGGACGGATAGGTAAAAAGACCAAGTTTCATCTGCTTAGTCCTAACAATATGGTAATAAAGAGACATACGGACGGATAGGCAGAAATGTAAAGGTTCCGTTTTTGACATTCAACTGCTGAATCCTATTAATATTATAAATGCGAAAGTTTGTATGTATGGATGTATGGATGTTTGTTACTCTTTCACGCAAAAACTACAAAGCCGATTACGATGAAATTTGGTATGTAGGTAGCTGAAGACCCAGAATAGCATATAGGCTACTTTTTATCCCGGAGTTTCCGCGGGATAGGGACTTACGCGGGTGAAACCGCGGGGCGCAGCTAGTCCTAAATAAAATTACGACATAAATGCAAAATATACAAAAAACTCGTCACTAGTATGTGATCGATATCACAGCAATTTATCATATAATCTGTAAAAGCAAAAAATGCTTGGTTACAGATATTATGATATTTACAAAGACGTCTAGTCAGCATGAAATACACTATTATCTTCAACAAACCCTATAATAGAAGATCCGAACCTAGGTCGACTTTTGCGTCTGATAACAGAATATAACGTGATTTTTAACAAATTTAGAATATTAGAAAGTGTATTAAATATGGGTTTGCTAAAATCCGGGACAGGTTATTTTTTAAATTAAATAAGTTTTGCAAAAAATTTAAAATTAAAAAAAATATACCAACTCAATTTGAAGTATAAAAACCCCTGGTAAATGTGGAGATATTGGGTTTCATATTGTTTGCTTGGACACAGACTTTTTTTTATGATATTGGAATGCAAACAAGCATACGAATTTCCTGATGGTAAGAAATTCACGCCGCCTAGAGACACCAAAAGTGGTAGTGGTGCGTTGCCAACCTGAGGCTGGGATGTTAGGCTTCGAGCACAAGTAAGTTTACCGGCTACCTTACCCTCCAAACCGGAACACGTCATGACGTTATGGCTGCAGAAATAGGTAAGGCGGTGGTACCAATCCAGGTGAGTCGCTACGAAACTCTACCACCTAGTCAGATATCACGGTGTTAGTGATGGTAAGCCTATGCTCGCCTTTTACGAGCTGCCTGGCAGGAAGGCAGATGGTCTATTCTGCAAAGGAACCCGGACCAACACGGGGAACTTGTGTTTGACAACTGTCTCTACTGAAGATTGGACCCACTGTTTCACAAAAAGGTTTCAGCGCATGAAAAAAATGTGTAACTAGTGAGGCCATATACTTTAAAAAGCAATAAATTATTCATAAACATCTTATCTTACCCACGTGTTGGTCCGGGCTCCTTTGCAGAATAGATCATATGCATTCCTGCCAGTTAGTTCGTAAAAGGCGAGCATAGTTTATCGTTACTAACACCGTGACATGTGACTAGGTGGTAGAGTTTCGCAGCGATTCGTTCGGACTGGTACCTCCGCCATAACATTACTGATGTTGACGTGACGTTGATGATTGCCGTTGACGTGTTCCGGTACGGAGGGTAAGGTAAACCGTTAACTTATTTTTGTACGAGGCCTAACATTCTGGCCTCAGGTTGGCAACTATATATAGCCTTTGTTGCCTCTAGGCGGCGTGAATTTCTTGCCATCAGTAAATCCTTGTTGCTTTCCAATGACATAAAAAATATCTAGGCTTTTTTTAGATTCCAGGAACGTTCACTATGAACTAAGTAACACCCCTCTTTTATCGTCGAGTTGAAAATAATACGGGCGAAACACATAACACAAATGTATTAAAAAACAGCATAATTAATTGTTTTACTTACTTGGCTAGCCGACCTCATGAAAATTAGTGCTATAGGCGCCATAAAGATGTAGTGGTACCACTTCACGAAGCTCCTGAAAACAATATTGATGTGTTATAATTTGGTGTAAAATTATAAATATCCTTACAACGTCATGGAGATTAAATTAAACCTTTATTAGGCAACTCCGAAAAGAAGGAGGTTTTCAATTCAACTGCATGTTTTATTTCTATGTTTGTTACGCGGCCATTAACAAACCGATTTTGATGGTTGTTTTTTGGGAAGATAGATCGTGATTCCGAGGTGGTCCCACATTAATTGTATCATGATCGGCCTAGTGGAGCATGAGTTAAGCGACGGTAATGTAATATGCAGTAGTCTAATTCGGCTCTATTTTTTTAAATAAATACCTACAGCCGTGCGGTGCGTAAACACGCGATAGGGCTACGTGCCTTCACTGTTATAACTGCATCTGCGTGAATTTTGTTATGGTATTTTTTTTAAACTAATAAAAATGTTTTAGTGCATGGTAGACGATCAACAAAAATGCATGTGGTGTTACTAATAGGTTTGAAGTCTGTGCCAAGCCAATTTAATACTTATAATATAATTATTGGTTTAAGGCTTCGAACCTATTAGTAAATAGCACATTGAATTAATAGGTATTATATAATTAATATTAAATCTTTGTTATTTTTCACTGTTTAGTTTTGAAGTCGGTTTTAATTAACGTAGCTATTTTTATTTATTACTTTTTAGTGTATGGCTGATATGATTAAATTTAATAAAAACAAACATCAGGATAGGCGAAAGTAGATTAAAATGTTTATAAAAGAAAAATAATGGGCCTACCCCTACCTCAATAAAATTTTAGTAGGACCAATTCGAAACTATTCCGCATCAAACAAAAAAGAATTACGTAAATCGGTTCTAAAACCTCGGGGCAAACGGTACACCGTTTACATACATAAAAAAATGTACCGGTCGAATTGAGAACCTCCTCGTTTTTTTGAACTCGGTTATTGAGAATAAACATGGTGGGCCAAAATGTAACAAGTTGAGATATAGTCTTAAAATCAGTTATATTTTTTTGTTTAAAATATAAAAACTAACCTTTTCTCTCAATCTAGAAGCGAAGAAATATGAAAAGAAAGATTTTTTTTGTGACATAATCAATTAATTGTTGAATAATTGATTTTAATTACTAATTTAAAGAAAACAGTCGCACTACAATTAAATTAAATGCAGCATAGACACCCATCTTAGTAAGTACATTATATTTTAAAATAAAATATCAATAAATTGAACAATAATTAAAAACATTCGATTTAAATCAGTATCGTATTATATATAGTCTGTGGGAATTGTCTTAAATTCTAATGACCATATGAGAATTCGATACTTTTGACAGTGACCATTTGCGCACGCGTTTCGTATTTTACGATGCATTCTGAGTGCCTTTTTTGTTTTTTTGTTATAATATAAATTATCATTTCAGATTGTCTGATAATTAGCAATATTACCTCCCTTTTACTAAACCTCCTCTACCTTGAAAAGAAAGAAAAGAAAAGAAAAAATATTTATTTGCGGAATATGAGTGTTACAAAGATGTTACAAAATTATTTAGGTGTTTCTACATATTCTACCAACTTTTGGTGTGCAAATATTTTAATAGTTAGATATTAATCAATTAGTTAATTTAATTATTTACCTACTATTTACACACTGTTTATTATATTGATTAGGTACATGATTATTTATTAATACAAACAATTTTTAGAATGTAAATTAATTTATCCCTGTCTACCGTAAACTACCACCGTTTCCAAACCTAGCTAGACAGGAGAAGAAACGGCGAAACAAACTCCTGCGCTCCCAACATTTAGCAAATAAATTAATCATATTAGAAATACTTTATTATTTATTCTTATCTGCAAGAAAATCTTTGACACTATAATAATTTTTCTCTAAAAGTAAGTTGAATACCTTTTTTCGAAATCTGCTTAATGGAAGTGATTTAAGATTATCAGGAATTTGGTTGTATATACGAATTGACATGCAATACACATTATTTTTGTAAATGTTGATTTTTTGGTTAGGCACATGTAGTTTCTCACTATTTCTAAAATGCGACAAACCTAGGACTTCAGCATTCGTATGAAACAAATGATGATGTTTTTTTACAAATACACATACAGCTAATATATATAAACACGGTAGAAACACGGTACAAAGGTAATATTTTAAATGACTTAAAAAGTGGCTTGCATGAATGTAATTGATTTACACTACATATCGCGCGTATACACTTCTTTTGAACTCTAAACAGTCTAGTTAATTCTACAGACAATTCTACAATTCTACAGACCTTACATCTCATATTGTCTAAACCCAAAGTATTTCCAGGGAGGGACTAATAATTTAAACTTTTGAATTCACACCATTTTCACACAGACCATTTCATTTATATTCGAGCGCAGGAATGTATGGAATCGTTTTAGTCTTCTTTATAAATTTCGAAGTATAACTCATAACTACCCGTAGAATGTTAATAAAATTTATGTATCATCATCTCGGAATCATTCTATAAAGAATAACTATTAAATTGAGAAGTCTGAATGAAATAATTGAAGTCGTTTTTTTTGAAGTTTTAGTTTTAGTGGTAGTTTACGGTAGTCAGGGTTAAATTTAATTATAGTTTTTAAATGTTTTGGTAATAAATAATTAAATTAGTTATAAATATAAATGATTGGCTTAAAAGTTAAAGCATATGTAAATAATAAATGTTAAAATATTTGCACACCAAAATATGGTAGAATATGTTTATATACTTTAATATTTTTGTAACATCTCATTTACACACATATTTCCGCAAATAAATAATTTTCTTTCTTTCTTTCTTTCTTTTCTTACATTTTTAAGTTTACTGCATTTAAATTATTAGTTAAAATTAAAGCCACTAGTCCGATCAGATTTATATGGAACCACATCTGTCTATCTAAATATACCGGGTTTCTGGTACCTAACGTAATACCTTTCTAGGGCGGCTTTAGTACCTCAAAGTCAACAACTTTTAGAAAATCGCGAAAAAATAATTTGTTTCTCCATACAAAAAGTTCATGACAAAACTACTGACAAAATGTGTCAAATACGCGTCACAAGAATCTTTGTCTGGTCCAAATTTATTAAATATTCTATTTTTGAAGACCTACCTATAGATACCTCACGCGTATGGGTTTAGTAAAAATACCCAGTTTCAGTTCTAAATAAATTAAAATTTAAAATAAACCAAAATTTATCATTTTTATTTTTTATTTTTGTGAGAAAATCTGAACGCGGTTTACAGAAAAGTTTTATACCAAGTTTCAAAAGTACAGTTCTCATAGTTTCGCAAAAACGTGCCTGTGACATACTGGCGGGCAGACAGACGCACATACATGTATCTAAAAGGCTCCAGTTTTTTGCCACTTGGCCGAGAAACTATTGACGTATCTACTTTTAACTACTTCAGAGTTAATGTTCTCATGTGAAGGCATTGTTAAAACAGTAATCAAGGATGTTAATAAGAAATAAATAATACATACAGAATATAAACTCCAAGTTTTAATTAGTAATTAGTATCCTTGAGAGACATTAAATTACAATTAAAAGTATTTACGTTAGTAACTTAATTATCATATTCTAGATGTTTCACGAATGTATTTTCATAAAAGACTGTTTTACGCCAATGAATAAATAAATATCGTTGGACATATAACAGAAATTGAATCTAGCCCCAACCTCAGCAAATTATATGCTTGTGTTAGTGGTGTTACTCAACGATGCAAGTATATGGAAATACTTATATACAAGAATAAATGTAATAAACACCAGACCCAGAAATAATAAATTTTAATTTAATTTACGATTTATCTCTTTATAACAGCAGACCAACATAAAGAAAAGTCGCTTTAGAACCGGTGTCAGATCATGACCACATACTTGAAGAACGATCTGGGGGACCCCATCAGGCCGTCTTAAATTACGGCCATTGTTAATAATGTATCTCAATCTAATGGATTTCAAGCAATCCAGATAGCTGCGTATCCGCCGGCCTATCCATAATTGCCATGTTTATCCAGTCCACAGATATGTTATTGGCAAGCGATAACATAAAAATGGATAAAAATATCAATCTTGGACAGCGAGTTTTGGATTAGGATTGATTATTAATATTGGCCGTTAAACATCACCTTGACGTGATGATGACGACAATAAAAAATATGACAGTGAAAAACAATTATTAAAAGACTTATCTAACTTCCTATCAAACTGTAAAAAATCGATTGCAAGATTCTAATGAACCGCCTCGTTGGTCGAGTGGCTAGCCTAGTCGCCTAACTACATCGACCAACCGCGAGGCTCGGGTTCGATTCCCGACGGGGGCAGGCATTTGTGTGATGAACATTTAGATGTCTGCATTTCCGGGTCTGGGTGTTTATTAAATTTATTCTGGTATCTATTTAAGTATTTCTATGTATTAGTATCGTTGACTAAACCCATAACACAAGCATATAATTTGCTTACTTTGGGGTTAGATTCAATTTGTGTGACTTGTCCAGGGATTTATTATTATTATATTATATAATAAAACAAAATCAATCACTAGGTCAGCAGCTAAGGTGAGACAGTAACAGCTAGATAACAATGGCGATAGACTAATACCATAATTTTAAATTACGTATACAAACAAGCTTTCGAAAATAAAACTGCTCTATCGATGTATGATAGAAATTTGCCGTTAAATTTCTCTGTTACGTTCTTGCACATATATTAGGCGATAACAAACACTATATTATCGACGAATTTCATACTGTGTTCTTCGAGAATTGTTTTTCGCTGGTCGGAGGCCAAGCTGGGAAGTACGAGTACAAGTACAAGTACGAGTATCTTGAAGATGTCGCAACGCTTGATAAAGCTTTTTTAAGGGAAACTTCTTTTCTAAAACGCTCCACGAAAAATCATGTCTTAAAAAGTTTCACTTCTTACGAATGTACACTAATACTGACCTCACACACACATTTTTATGTTTGTATGTTCACCTATCCAAACAAAATCTGTAGGCTTTGTTCGGACTACATACTAGATGGTTTATGTGAAGTTTGCAAAAAATCGGTAAAGCAGTTCTTGATTTATCACATTTTTTATAACAAATGAATTCAATAAATGTCGGTTAGTTTTATTAATGGATATTTTTCTGTAAACTTTTTCAAATGGGGATTGTGCTTTCATATTGAAACTTTTTCAGTTGTTTTTTTTTCATTTTTTTGTTTTGTTGTGTTATGCCATTCATGCGGTCATATACGTAGCGATGCACGTACTGGGCCGCTAGTATAATGATATTTTACAAATAGTATTCCATAATTCGCTAAAATCATTAAACGTGATCGTGGGAAAAAATATTAAATAAAGACTAAATTGTAAATCATCACACGTTAGTTTTACAATTACCTACGTTGTTTTTAAAATATTTATATAATTTAAATGGAAATTTTACGTATATTTTTAAGTAAATGTTGTGTTATTGGGTTTATTTTAAACTTCAAGGTTAATAAGTGTAAATGACCATTCTTTAAGCGACAATGTCTAAAGTTCATAGTTTTTAAAGACTACCTAACATGTTGATGATGTAGTGTATAGTTCGGTAGTTCTTTTAACAGGGATGGAAGGTACACCGTGGATGTAGAAAGGAGACGCTTATGGAATAGGGTGAATGGAGTGCTGGGTAAGCTATTTCAAAGCGAGGTTTAGAGCCACAATGCTAGAAGGTTCTGGAACGTTCCGCGTTCCGAGTCACTCATACAAGTCCACGAGAATTTTAATTGCTGGAGCGGTACCACTCACTAGTATTTTTGGCTTGACATCGACATCAAACAAAGAGCCAATCTTCTCCTTTAAACACCCAAAGTTTGTTACGTCCTCGTCTCTGCTTCCGTTTTGGTCGTTTCGGTTGATTCTCTTGTTCTGATTCACTTGAACAATAGTCCGGCTTCTCATCATCACAATTCATTCCACGGCTCGGTCCTTCTAACTCCAACTGAGTCATTTCTGCGTTTAAACTTGGCTTTGATTGACGAAATACGTAAAAAACGTTGGAAAGAGTTTATGCATTTTTTTATACATAGGTGACAAAGGAGCAAGTGGGTCACCAGATGGAAACTGATCACCGCCGCCCACGGGCATCCGCAACACCAGGAGTATCACAGATGCGTTCAAATACGTGAATAATATAAAGAATATTAAGCAATAGAGAGTGCTTCGCCCGCAGCTTGCCGTTGACTGGTAGCACTCTCCATCTCCCTGCACCGCAGCCTCTGCTCTGATTTTATGCAACCAATGCATTTATCGCTTTTCTACTACTTTATGACTCTACAAACAAAAATACTGATATCCTAATACTTAATTATTGGGACCCGTTTTAAGTTTTACAACTGCTTGCATTTTAAATGTGTATTTTTATATGGAAGCCAATACATCTCACTATTAATATTAGCTACCAAGTCATTATTTTTAATATCTCACCTATTTTTTTATTTTTCCTTTTTTTTATGACATAGGAAGGCAAACAAGCAGACGGATTTCCTGGTAGTAAGAAATTCACGCCGCCTAGAGACATCTTTGGTAATGGTGCGTTGTCAATCTGAGGTCAGGATGTTAGGCCTTAAGCAAAAGTAAGTTTACCGGCTACCTTACCCTCCGAGCCGGAACACGTCATGACGTTATGGCGGCAGGAATAGGTAAGGCGGTGATACCAATCGGGCGAGTCGCTGCGAAACTCTACCACCTATTTAGATGTCACGGTGTTAGTGATGATAAACCTATGCTCGCCTTTTACGAGATGCCTGGCAAGTAAGGCAGATGGTCTATTCTGCAAAGGATCCCAGACCAACACGGGGAATTTTCCTATTTAATGTTTTTGTTATCTGAAAGTACCAGCCGTTCTTCAGTTTTTTTATAAATCTT